>PVIR01041317.1:0-12776 GCA_004026965.1 Petromus typicus
GGGGAATCGAACCCGGGTCCTTGCGCTTGTAAGACAGGCGCCGGAACCACTGAGCTAACTCCCCGGCCTTTGGCACCACATTTTTTAAAAAGTCATTTACTACCTTTTCACCCATATGTGTCCCGCTTACCCGCTAGAGCCAAAACAGAATACAGAGGGAGGTACTCGTTGTGATGCTGTTTCACGACTGCAATCCTAATATAAGAAAGAAAGTGGTCAAAATTGTGTATGTTCAGAATTTCTTCACATTAAGAAGTAACCCTTGCTTGTGTTCAAAATGTAAATGTGAGCCCAGGAAAGCCGGACCCTTGACCTTAAGCCATTCACTGGCGCGAGCCTGGGGCTTTCTCTGCCCTGATCAGGTCTCCAAGGCAACTTTAGTCCCCAAGTGGTGACCACTGTTACCGAGTCCGGCTCCCCTCTTTGCCCTTCGTGTGGCCTTCCTAGGCCAACTGTAGTTGAACCCTCTGTGGGGCCGTACCTGTCCTGAGCTAGTTTGCTCAGGCCCCTTAAACGCAGTCTCCCTTACAGGGAGTGCATGGCAAAGCGGGATGCTGGAGTCTGTCTGTTTTTTCCTCTCGGGAACCTTCGAGATTAAACAAGACCTGAAACAACCCTCCTTAGTACACGGAGGTCTCTGGAGGGGTCTCAGACCTGGGAACGAAATCAGAAAGCTGTGACATGGCTCTTAAAGCAAGCATTGACTTCTAGTAAGACACAAGCAGGATGACAAGCTGCTACTACATGTAGAGATTAATACTGTCTTGATTGTAGAAGTTCAGAAGACAGAGAGCCAAGGGAACACAGGGCCTGTTGGAGACCAAGCAGAATAGAAGAGTCCACCGGAAAACCCTCCCCTCCTCGCCCAGCAGACAGGAGATAAACAGAGGACACTTTCAGGCGTGTGTTCTTGGAGGTCTAACAAAGACCCAGCCCTTCAGTTATTTTAAATTGTCAGCTATTTATCAAGAAAAAGACGAAGACATCCCTGTCTCCTGATGCTGTGGAAGGAAATGCCATACTTTTCCCGAGTCACCGTCTTGCGATACGAGGACGGAGCACCGTCATGTGGCCCCACAGAAGAGCTCTCAGGGAAGGCATCCAGGCACTGCTGAATTTTCCCCCAGACAGGATGACCAGGTTTCTAGAGCTATGGAATGACTTTTAAGCCCTGCAGTAAAGAATTTGGGCCTTATCCTATCTACAGGAACCCAAGGGCTGGGGGGAAAAAGAGTCAAACCAATCCTTTCCTTTTCACAGCCCAAAACTCCAAAGACAGTTCAGGAGATTTCCAGGAATTACAGGCTATGGTCACTTTTGGATAGCAGGATATAGTGAGAATGCGTGACCCCTCTGTCAGCTTAAAAAGAAACCCAAAAGACATATACCTGTACTTTAACACTTTAATTTTTTTCATTCTCTTTTAAGAGGTTTAAAATCAGCCATTTAGGTTCTCTGATTATTGGTTTAATTTTCTCTCAAAGAATAAATATGAAAGTTCTAGTCCAAGTTTATTTGCCCCTGTCCGTAGGCGGAGCTAGAGGTAACTCCTTCCGTCCCGCGCCCCTCAGGACTGGTTTCAAACCATAGGACAGAGAACTGACCCTTCCAACACGGATAAGGCCATGGACAGAATGACACACCCCCAGGGAACTTTATGAACTTAATAATTTTAAATAAAAACACATATTAAAAATAGTCACTGTCCCAGTCCCGCGAGGCCTGCCTCTCACCATCATCTCTCGGGACGTCCTGCCAGGCTGGCCCCTGCCATCAGGGCTATGCCAACTGGGGCTCTAAACAAGCGAAGAACATGAAAAAGGCCTAGAGCGAAGCACGGTCCAAAGGTCACAGCCGAACCGGGCAAAGTGCATAGTGGGCCTCTGCAGCAGGACAGACCAGACCCCCCTGGCATCTTTCTACGCCCAGACCCAGCTTACCCTCTCGCTGGGCTTGGTTAATATTACCTTTTAACAGTCCACCCTCTAAAAGAAAGGATTACAGTGGCTATCAGAGCAGCAGTTCCGGCTGTCAGCTCTGACTCTCCAGCTATGACTATCAACGGCAGTGAGAAACCCACACAGCTAGGTGTTCCAATCAGACAAACTATCGGCCTACAGTCCATTTTAAAAACCATCTTTGCTTTCACAGGTGTAGAAGATTTTTATTCTTTCCCTCTCTCTTTCTCTCTCTCTCTGACACTGAGTCTTGCTGTGTAAGGCTGCCACCAAGTTCCCTATGTTGCCCAGGCTATGCCCATACTCTCGGTGATTCTCCTGCCTCAGCCTCCCAAATGCTGGTATACTATCATGCCCAGCTTCTTTGTGATTCTTATTATAAAAGGTCTCTATTAATTGACCTACAGTTATTTTCACCAGGTGTATTTAGGATTCCAAACCTAAAGACTATATGAGTTATTATCATTTGACTTGAACAAATACATCTGAGTGCACTGTTGTTTTCTTAAACAAATTGTCTTATGCACATTTGTCTCTGTCCAATCTACCTTACAGTTGTTTTGTTTGAGCTCAATAATTTTTTTCTTTTTGGATTTTTAAAATATTTGTTTGTAACTTAAATTGGTTTATAGATAAATGTCATTACTGTTAAAGACATATTTTCCCCTAAGTGGCCAGCTATTGGAAATGATGTCACCACTGGTTTTACAAATGGAATATACATTGTTGTCTGTCTCATTGGTCAAGAATAATGTGCTGGTTGTTATGATCTGGTGCCCACAGCTCATAAAACTGTGTTAGGCTTAGGGAAACTGCCGGTCAGGCCCACCTCGGTGAACACAGGACCAGCTGCCTGGAAATCTCACGCGTGCCGCCTCTGTGCACACACGGGTCCCATGATTTCCACAGGCTTGTGAGTGACTCGGCCCAATTAACACTGTGAAACATATCACTGTGATATGTCTCCATTGCTTGTCACCAGAGGGTTAAGTTTTCTATGGGACACCAGTAGCATTTTATTAAAAGATGCTTTTAATGCAAAACTAAGTTAAGGGACAGAGGGTTTCACGTACCTGTCATACTCATTACTGGTAATTTCATGCTGCACTAACCCCGTTCATGTCTCCCAGGCATACAGGTCTTCCAAGATACTGCTTATGACAATAAACCTTTATTTGACTCAAGTAACTGCCTTTCTCTCGAGTTCCAACTACTTGTGATAAGACACACATGTCGAGCCAACACGAGATCCCCAATTGGAAAGCAGGCTTTTAGTATGAGGTCTGTGTTATAAATGTGACTGCACGTGGAGTTGCCCAGGGACCAGACAGTCCAAACAATGTCACATCACGTGTTAGAGGCTAAATATCATACCCTACTAAGGCACTTGTATAGTTTGCTACCTTCTTGGATGGCACCCTACTCAAGAATAACAGTTAAGGTGAGAAACTTTTTGAGTATAATTTAATATCCTGTGATTAGTTGAGATGTTTGACTAAAAAGCTTTTCAATACTAAGATGGACATTTAAGTGTGTTGTAAAGATAATGCCATCATGATGTCATGCTGAAAGGTGACATGAGGCTTTTATCTTGTTTTCTTTGTAGAGCTATACAACAGTTGTCTGTTAACATTCTGCAGGGATTCAACTAGTAAAACAACCACAGTTAATATAAAATCAACAGTTTTCCCACTGTTCGTTATTAAAGTTATGTTAGTTAGGCTCACTGCTCCCTCTGCAGTGCTAATGCCACTGGCCTCCTCTTCTGGGTGTTTGACAGAGTTCAGAGACCTGGAGAAAGGGAACTGGGCTGAGGACAGCCAGAGTTTTCGGCCTGGTCCTTCAGGTCAACGAGGATCCAGGACATGAGGGAACCTTTTCTACAGGATCCAACAACGTTGCCGAGTCACCCAACCTCCTGCACAGGGGACTGCTGAACCCAGAGAACAAAAATCAACAATATACAGCGTGCGGGGGCGGGGTGTCACTCAGAGGGAAAAGTCCCCACACATGCACCCACATATGGTCAAGCGTGACCCATGCTGCTGGCTGACACTGACAGAAGAACTGAGAGGCTCTCCGCTTGGTCCCAAAGCGCTGAGGAGACAATCTTACTTAGTACAGATTTCACTTTAAGTCGGTGTTAAACATCCAGCAGAAAAGAGTAACAAGGATGTATAAAAACGCTGCAGTCGTAGAGACAGATATTAAAGGGGCCATAATTGCAGGCCCTCTTGGGCAGTTTCAAGATGCACCAGTAGCTGACCACTGTTACGGGTCATCAGAAAAACTACAGTAGAATCTACAAGAGCTCAACAAGAGTTTTTAAGTTTCTTAGTTAATATTGTCCTTCAAAGCCATCCAACCCCCTAGCTTCTTCCAGTTAAAAACTAGAGAGACTTATGACAAAATATCAGACTTAGAGATAACATCCATCGCCAGAGGGACCAGTGCCTTGGGCGGATGATCCTTACTGCAGGCCCTTAAGAGCAGTGTTTAAACATGGCTCATTTCCCAACCTAGCTTCCTGTTCTAGTGCTCATGCTTGGACTCCCCACACTCTAATTTCTCAAAAATGTTGTCTATTCTTGCCTAGAGGCTGCCAAACTCCAAGTGATCAAACAAATGTAATCAACAACAAATGTACCAGCCTCCTCTCATCAGGGCGCACTAGAATTACCTTGTAAGGAAAGTTCATAACTGCTAACCTACAACATGACTTCTATGTGAAGCCCATTAGATTAGCTCTCTGGAGAGAGCCTCTGACTGTGGCCTCCCCTACCATGACCCTTCTCAGCTCAAAGCAGTTAGATACAATCACACCCTTTCTCCCCTTCACACATGTGGGGACACCTCTTCAGAAGTGGGAATACTGTAAATAGCTTAACTAGTCAGAAAGTACTATAAAATAAAATACTATAAGGCAGTCAGGCAGGGCTGTTACTTCAGCACAGAAGACAAGCGTGTTTTGAGGCCCATTCACTAAGGCCAGGATTCAAGAAAAAGAACCACTCCACCTTAGCAATGCACAGCAGTGACTGATGTTCTAAGTACGAAGCACTCACCTGGGTGGGGACCGAGACTTCCCTAGCCCATTCCTGTCAGGAAAGCCTTCCTGGTCCCGGTAGCTTGTTACATGGCTGGCTTCTCCACTGAATCCCCATTCAATCATTATTACCTAAATGACTACAATTGTCTAATCTTATTGGCTGACCACGGTTTTGTTCCACCCCGTGATTTCCCATGGAATCAATATTACTAAGCGACTGTACTTGTAATCTTTTCAGTTGACTGTAATTTTGTCCCCCTTGACCCCACTTGGCCTCCTGGCTTTGTCCCGTACAGCACTCTTGAGAAGGGGCTGGCAGACAGCTCACTTTCTGGTCCCACCGTAGGAGTTTTCTCCCAATCAATTCTCCCTACGCTTAAACGCCGTTGTTCCTAGAAATGATTCCGTTCTAAAGAACACAAACTCAACGTTTCAGACATCTGGCAGGTTGGGAGTCACGGTCCCTCACATAACTGGACTATGTGGAGGCCCTACATCAAGAGGGTGACTGACAGGCTGCTGTCCCCAGCCCGAGGCTCTTTCAGCCTGGACAATAAACCATGTGACCTCTCTGTCAAAGGAAAGACCTCCCTCTCTGCCTCCTCCCCCCTTCCTCTTCTCCATCGTTTTTGTTTTTTGTATTTTGAGACAAGACCGGTCCCACAGCACCTGGCAACAGGGAGACATCATCAGCATCTTCTGCTTCACACCTCCATGTGACCCGGACTCTCCCGGGCGCCAGAAGAGGTCTACCCACCCACCCCCATTTCTCTCTCCAAAGCGGCAACTTCACAGGGGGCGGAGGAAGTAAGAATGAGTGCCACAGGTCTTACATCTGCACGGTGAGAGTGGTGAGGTTCCGAATTAACGTGGTGGTCAGTAGACCACCCACTCGTTGCCCTGGACACTTCGGAAGCCACATGCTACTGACCAGGACAGAGAGAAGCGGGTCAGGGTTTTCCTTCCGTAAGCGACGTTCCCAGTTCATCAAACTCAGACTCCTGCTGGGCCTGGTGTTTTGCACCTGCACCTCTGGGAGGCTGAGGCAAAGGGATTGCAAGTTTGAGTCCAGCCTGGGTAACGTAGCAACTTAGCAAGTCCTTCCTTGTGTCAAAATAAAAATAAAATAAAATAAAATTTGGGCTTGGGATGTAGCTCCATGTGAAGGTCTTGAGTTCAATTCCAAGTACTACAAAATTTTTTTTTCAAAACTTTAAAAATATAATTAAAAATTTTAGCATTCAGGTTGCCAAAAGAAAAGCGTCCACGTTTTTAATTAGAGCAAAAATGTCGAGGCTGCTGTGAGGGAGGCTACATCCTTATGTGGAAGGTCTCTTAAAACTGCCCGAACCATTTTAAATCACACAGGACCCCCGACTTCTTCCCCCACTCCTGGGGTACACACAGCGGTATTCACCGTCAAAACAACACCGGCCACCAGGAGGCGCGCTGCAGGACGCCCTGCTCTGGAGCTCTCACCCCTACTAGGCTGCTCGTCCCCTGAAACAAGAGCCCAGGTGTTCGCTTCTCCCCTGTACATCTATTTTATTTTTATAGATAAGCTCTCAGAAGTCACGACAGCTCATAGGCTGGCCTCAAAGTCATGGTGATCCTCCTGTTTCAGCCTCCCAAATGCTGGGACTACAGACATCTGCCACCAAGCCTGACCCGACATATCCTTTAAAAAATGCTGTCATGGTAACATAAAAAAGCAAATAAGAAAACAGCTTATAATAAAATAATGTGCATTTCAGTAGGCAAAGCTATGCACCAAGATAGGAAATGCATAGGGAAGTGCTCACATCCCCTGCAGTGAGGCAGGCAGCGGTGTGCTGTGCTGGTCGGTGAGTCCTAGGCCTTGGGGGCCTTGGTAAAGATGCGTTGAACATCTCCAAATACGCCAGCACAGTGGCCCCAGCTATTCAGGAGACTGAGGCAAGAAATTCATCTGAGCCCAGGAGCATAGATGCCAGACTTGGGCACACACAAAGTTTTGTTTTAAAGAAAAGAGTTCCTTCCTGGAGGGCGCGGAGAACTCACTGGCTCTGGTATCTTTGCGGGTCTCAGACCTTCGCAGAATGCCCTTAAGCAGAGTGGGAAATCAGAACCCAGAGCATGCAATGTTTCTTCCCTTCCAGTACTGGGGATCAAACCCAGAACTTTTGCGTTGGGGCCTATTTTGTTTGATTTTTTATTTTTATTTTATTTTTTAGATAGCTCGCTAAATTGCCCGGGTTGAGCTCGAACTTGCAATCTTCCTGCCTCAGTGTACACTATCACGTTTGACTGCAAAGCAGCAGGATGGCAAAAAGGTACGGGAGGGGGCGATCTTCCCTGACAGCCGCACCCTCTGAGACGCTCGGGCAAGGAGCCTGGCCTCAGAGCAATGGCCTGCGGCGAGAGCCCGGAGTGCGTCAGCCGCTGCTGTGGACCTCTCCGGGCTGCTCCGGGCGCCTCCGCGGGGCCAAGCCCGGCAGCGGAGCCCGGGGCCTAGACTCACATTTGATTTACACAAGCAGGCTCCTCTTCAGCCGCACACCACTGAGGCTGGGAGAAGAGGGCCCGGCCGGCAGGCACCGGCGAGCTAACCCGGGCGCAGCGCAGGGATCGGCCCGCTAGGGCGCTCGAGGGCGGCGGCGCTCCGGAGCCGGCCGGACACCCGCGCGCCCCGAGGTTCCCGTGTCGCTCACCCCCACCAGAGCTCACAGTGAGGCCGAGCCGTCTGCAAGGCTGGGACTGAATAGGTGGCGAGGTCCAGCGACAGCCAGGGGTTGGTGGCTGCACCGGGAAGGACACATACCCCGCCGGGCCGGGCCCCGCAGAGCTCCGCTCCGCTCGCTCCTCACGCCAGTGTCGCGCTCCGCCCGGGGACCCCCGCGAACGCAGCCTCAGCACTCAGGAGAGAATCGCCGCCCGGCTGATCCGCACGGTCCGATCGCGCGGGGACTGCGCACGCTCGCAGTCAGGGTCCGGGTAGGGGGGGTGACAGGGGGTGCGTGGGTCCCGCGACATACCGGCAGGCCCTCCGCCTTCCGCTTCACCTCCCGACCCCCCCCCCCCACTTCCCAGCTCCAGGCAGCGCCTCTGGGGACGGACGCGAAGTTCTTGGAGGGCCTAGGGCCGGCCAGGCGAGCACTCACCGCCGCCGCTGCCCGGAGGGAAAACCGCTCCGGGCCCCACCAGGCCCCACCCCCCGAAGGAACAAGACCGCCCCCTAAACTTCGCCGCATCCCCCGGGAACTGGATACAGCTTCTGGAGCCCAGAAACCTAACCCTGAACTCATCTCTCATTCCAGCAGCCGGACCTGCTTTCCAGAGCAAGGCCCCGCCCGGAAAACCAGGTCCCTACGCAGGGACAGGGCTCCGCCCCCAAGAACGAATCCCTGCCCATTGACCCCCAGATCCCGCCCTCGGGAACTAGACCTCTGTCCTGAGAGGCAGTCCCCGCAGATCGGAGCCCAGACTCCGCCCCGGAAGCCTAGACCCAGCCCCCGACCCGGCCCCGCCCCGGAGCCCCAGCACCTCCCCTCCCGTCCCTGTGGGGCAGACTGGCAGGAGGCTGGATGCACGCGCCTGGCGGCGGGCGCGCGCGTGCAGGTTGTTCCCGCGGGAGTGCGCTGGGCGCGGGCGGCGGTGGGCGGGGAGCAGGAGCCGGGCGCGCGCCGCAGCCGGACAGAGCAGCGAGCAACTCGCCGCGCGGCCGTGCCGGAGACGCCGGCACTGGTGACCTCAGCCTGGGGAGTGCGGCGGCGCGGCGAGCTGGGAGCCTCGGCGGGGCGGGGCTGGCGGGCGGAGCGGGCACGGCGGCGGCGCGGGGCGCACGGACTGGCGGGGCCCGCGATGAGCCGGCGCGCGGGGAGGCTGCACGCACCCGCCGCTTGCAGCGCTCTCCGCGCGCGCAGCTGCCCGCCGCCCAGACCCGGGTCATGGAGGCGCTGAGCAGCTCCGCGAGCCGCGCCCCAGACGCCAAGCCGCCGCCGCCTGGCTCTCGCCACCAGCTCCCCTCGCGCCCGCCGGCCGAGCGCAGACGGCCCCATCGCGCCCCCTCGCCCGCCCGCCCCGTGCCCCGGGCCCAGGGCCCCGCACCCGCCGCGTCGCGCGCCCCGGTTCTCGCGAGCCGCCCACCGTCATCGCCGGGGCCCCCTGCCCAGTCCGGCCGCCTCTCTCGGCGCAGCACTGGCGTCCCGGGCGCGAAGGACAAGCCGCCGCCGGGGGCCGGGGCTAGGACGGCGGGCGGTGCCAAGGCCGCCCCGGGAGTCCGCAAGGCGGCGCGCGCGGTGCCTAACGAACCGCTGCCCCGCGCCGCGAAGCCACCGGGGCCCGCGGCGCCCGGTGCGCCTGCCAAGGCCCGCAAGGCTAAACGCGGCCCCGGGGAGCCCCCAGCACGCGCCCTCGCCTCTTCGGTCCCCGCCGCCCGTGTCCCCAACGCGACTCTCGCCTTGGCCCCAGGCGCGAGAGCCGGCCACACGGACAGCAGCTCCGATCTCTCCGACTGCGCTTCCGAGCCGCTGTCCGACGAACAGCACCCGCCGACCGCCGCGGGCAGCGACGCCGAGTCCTGCGCGGGATCCAGCGACCCCGAGCCCGCAAGAGGGCTGCACACTCGGGGAGCGCTGCCCGGCAGCCCGGAGACCTCCGCGCTCCTTGCTGCGCCCGCCGCCGGCGTCGGGGGCCGCTGCAGTCCTGGCGGGGTTACCTCAGGGTCCCCCGGGCGCGGCTCGGTGGAGGATGACGGGGGGCGCGCGCTGCCTGAGCGACTGGTCCCAGGGACCCCGCAGCAGCCCTGGCCCAGGGAGCAGCCGCGTTTCGGGCTGGGGTCGGAAGAGGAGGAACTGCTTCGTGAGATGGAGGAGCTGCGCTCAGAGAACGACTACCTCAAGGTGAGTAAGTGCGGCGTGCGGAGTCTTAGGGGTCCCCACCTCCCTGCTCACCCCAGCTGGGGCTTGGGAACTTAAGCTGAAACTTTGAGAGGGCGTAGCCAGACCTGCGTCGTCCTCCCTTAGCTTCCTCGTTTTCCTAAGTCTTGCTGGTGTTCGCCAATGCGATTTTCCTTTTGTTGAGTTTGGGGACAGGTGGCTCGCCCATACAACACCTGTTGGAGAGGGTTGTCCCTAGCTTCCCAGCTCTGGCCAGCGCGTGCATGTGCGTGTCAGCTGGCACAGTGCGGTGGCCCAGGCTGCAGACTGGCCTGTCGCCCTCCTGCACTAGTAAGAACCGCCAGGGGTCCTCGGTGTCTCCTGTCCCTCGTAGCACGGTCCGAGGGGCCTGGCCGTTTTCGGTTCAGAAAAGACCCTGAGCATGGCCTGGGGTCCAGACAGCCTCATCTCCCGACCGACCCTGGGCAGGCGCGCGGAGCCAGCGTTCCTGCGTCCGTAAGGGCCAGGCCAGGCCTGTCCAAGGAATCGCAGCCTCGCGCTTTCTCATCTTCTCAGACAGGACTGCTGGCAGGGCCTCTTAGGCTCCTCAGCAGGGGTTGCTTAATTGGGGTCCACCTTTTCTCCGTGGAGGAGCATCCATCCACCTTAGGACTAGGTGGCAGGTCGAGAGCTGACGAGCTGAACAGTCAAAGCAGGTGCTTTATCAGGGTGGTGAAGAGCACCGGGAGTCTGGTGCTCCTGGACCTGTTGGGACCCCTTCTCTACCAGTGGGTGATGTGCTTTGAGCTGTTTCTCATCGCTTGATGAACATACTAGATTGGAATCCACTTCTTGACGGATGGGGCGGAGGATTGGGCTTTTAAGGGGATAGTAGTGAGGGTGCCATTCTGGATTCTCCAGAACCCAGACCTCTAACCCCGAGTTCCTCTCACCAGCTGAGCCCAACAGGCAAGGAGGGACAGCAAGAAGAGGGCGACCAGACCAGGGCTCAGTGGGGACATGCTTCCAGCAGCTCCTGGGTTTGCTTTTGTCCCTCGCTATTACATAATCCGCAGCAGAGTGGAATTCGTAGGCGCCGAAGAGAGGGGCCACTGTTATCTGTGGCTCTCCTGCAGTTCCACTCTGTAAGTCTCAAGAGTGTAAGCTCCCTGAAGGGTGAGCAACAGGAAACCTAGTTTCTTTTAAAGAAAAGATATTTCTCCGTAGTCTTTGGCGACAGCCTGACATTTCAGTCATTCTTGAGTACTGGCTGTTTGCAGTATCCTTTCTCTCAGGACTTCTCAGTGGATGAAGTGGGTGTCCAGCCCAGGGTCTTCGAGGTAGCTGGCATTTGAGGCATCTCCAGAACAGCACAGAGTCTCGGACTGCAAAGCAGTGAGTGCGGCAGCGCTAGGCAGGAGCGTGCAGCCTCCGGGCGGGCTCAGCTCCACCCCCAGTCTCTGTTGTTACATTTATCACAGCTTCAGCTCCACAGACAAGGATACTGAGAACTTAGGACTTCAGGGACTTGCCCAAGGTCACTCTGCCACCAAGTGGCACTGCTTCTGTTTGTGTTCCACTGCGGCCCCCACACTTTGGACTTTGCTGAGCTGTTCCCCCATCTCCACCGAGGGCGGGTCCCCAGCCTACTGAGCGGAGGTGTTTCGTTAGCTCAGCACCGCCCCCTGTTGAGCTTTGCAGGGCTCCATTTTCTTTGGAGATGAAAGCGCCGAAGTGAACCTGCTCCTCTAGCCTGTGTACCAAGAGCCCTGCAAACCCTGCTGGTTCAAGGTGTAATTTCAGGACATGTTCATTTGCCATTTCCTGGGGAGAGGGTGTTGCCTGCGCCGTCTGTTACTGAGCCAGAGCCCCCGCCTGGCTTTGCCTCTGACAGTCTGAATGTGAAGTGGGGGTGGGGGTGGGGCAAGTCCTTCAGGAACCCAAGGATTGCATGTGTATGTGCAAGATGTACAAGCTCGATCTTTCAAAAGCTTACATTACAGTAGTGTAGCTTGGGAGAGAAATACAGGAGTCTTCATAGGTCTCTGCAGGCCGGGAGCTGTGGGGTCCTGGCCTCGCACCCTCAGGGAGCAGAAGGCCTGCCTTCCTTTGCTCACAGTGCTGAGGGTTTGTACATTACACACCCACCCTCCTCTTTTCGCTGTTCGTGTTGCTCAGGGTGCTTTTTATAGGTGGAGATAAAAGTGCATCCTTGACCTACTACTTTCTTGGGGAGTTCTGCACAGAACTCTCAGGATTAGATATAGCGTCCATCTGTTCAGTTGTTACCTAACCACAAGAAGCTCGGCCTGGAAATGTTGCTTGGGTGTATTTTGGAAGGTTGCGCATTCTTTCCCGGGCCGCTGTGGTCATCGCTGTTACAGTCCTAGAGCGTGATGGGACAGGAATATTCAGGCCCACATAATCCTAGGAGGTTGGCCTCTTGATTGGGAAATCAGCGTGAAAGTCTGTTTTCACCTGGCTTCTATTGTGCTGAATGGCGGGAGTGGGTCGTCCTCCCCCTAAATTCTGCCCTTTGACCAAAGGCACTGAGCACAGCGAGTGAGAGTCCACAGAGCCTCTGTCCTGATGCCTTTTGTATGAACACAGAGCTCAGAAATGAAGGCAAGCAGCCGGGTTCCGTCATCCCAAGGCCTTTGCTTCTGTCTCAGACAGACTGAGACATGGTTCTTATGCTCAGGACCTGCTGCCACCAGGCGCGGACAGGGAAACCATTCTGCTCCAGGGCTCCAGTCAATCAGACAAGCTTGTGCTGGAGTCGGCTTATTAACTACATCCCCCGTTTCCATGGCTTCTCAGGAGGATGCAGCCACTGTGCTGACTGCCTGCTTGGACAGTTCTGTGTGGCCTCAGTGCCCACGTATTCGGAACCCAGACAGTGGCCGCTGACAT
>PVIR01041318.1:0-12795 GCA_004026965.1 Petromus typicus
CTGCAGTAAAGCTGTTTCTTTCTATGCTTTTCTGCTTATTTCAGGAAAAATCTGCTGGATTAAATTAGCCACAGGAGGGCTCCATTGTAGCTTCTAGGGGAAAAAAAAAAATTCTGCAGTTGTACTTTCCTGGCACACAGTTTTATCGCTGCAGTTTTCACTGGGCCATACCTATTTATAACAGTCAAATAAGAAGCCGGATCACATAGCTCAGGTAGATTTACAACAGCCATGTGAAGAATGCCAGAGAATTTTCTGGAAACAGAGAGAATATTTCTGTGACAAACAGCATAAAAACGAGACTTGAAATGATAAGCTCTAATTATCCATTTTATTTTTATCTCAAGCATTTAAAAATTCAAGGCAATAGCTTATATCCAAGAGAGGCAATTTATGGGTGTCTAAAACACTTACAGCTTTATATTCTTTCATTATTTTTTCTTTCTGTCAGCTAGAGACTTTTCATAATCCAGTGTGACAGGGTTAAATGTTGCATGTCTTTATCTAGAGCAGCGTTTCCCAGTGTATCTACAAGATGATAACAGTTATTACAAGGAGAAAAGTATACAATTTGTTTGTGAAACAAAATTGAACACAAATTTTACCATAGAATTTACCAGAACACCACTGTACATATTTTAGAGTGGCATCTCATGCATTTTTAAAAACTTGAAATCTTAGATTCCTCTTTAAGGATCAAAAGGATGGTTTTAAATTATATTTTTTAAAAAAGAAATAAGTAAAAAGCCTGAAAAGAGAATTTTAAAAATTCAGACTATCCAAACTCAGAGAAATGGTGAAAACTACATGGAAAATATCAGTTGCATGTTTTGTGGTTTTGGAACTGTACAGAAATTATAGCAGGGCTGGAGGTTGGGGGGCTGGGGGTCGCTGGGGTGGTGTAGCTCATTGGCGCAGCCCCTGCCTGGTGAGTGCAAGGTCCTGAATTTGATCCCTGGTAGCCCCTCCCCCACCAAAAAAAATCTATAAAAATTCAAATGACAGCCAGACCTAGTAACAAATCTAGGTACTCAGAGTTTTGAAGTTCTGACCGCATTCTCTCTTCAGCTATTAATGACTGCACTTACAGTTTTACAGTTTAATTTGGGGGGGGAAAGGCAGAGTAATTCAGGGATCTCTGGTCACATGGATGGGGGCATTATATCCAGTCAGGTCTTAGTAATGTCTTTGTGTTGGAAGCACAGGAGGCTAGAGTTTCGCTCTAGGGGAAGAAACAGTCACACAGGAGAGATGAAGAAGCAGCACTTTAAAATATAGTTTCGAAGAAAAATCATTAATCCTTAGCATTTTATAAGAGCTTCACTCTATAAATTAAACATAGCAATAAGCAATACACAATTTTCTTTTAAATAAAATGGCATCCGTTGGATATATCAGTTGATATCACACTTCCTAAGAACCTACTCATAAACAATTAGGTTTCGTGCATGTATAAAATAATTTTTCTTCCATTTTGTTAGGTTAGCCTTCAAGATCACTGCAATATTTTATTCACTGATATTGGTATTTTTATTTATCTAGATTGTGGAAAAGGTGAGCTGTGCAGTTACCTAAGACAGGAGTGTGCAGACAGAGTTCCTTCTTGTGCAGAAGTTGTCAGGTGAAATGCTGCTGCCAAAGTAAAGACATGAAGAGGTGACATAAAGATAGGCTTGAGCTCAAGAAAAACATGGGGGGGAGGCCGGGGAGTTAGCTCAGTGGTTCCGGCGCCTGTCTCGCAAGCGCAAGGACCCGGGTTCGATTCCCTGGTAACCACATAACAATACTGGGTGTGGAGACCCACACCCAGCAGCAACCAGTACCACATACCACAGTGCGTGATGGCTCACGCCTGTAATCCCAGCACTCGGGAGGCAGAGGCAGGAGGATTGTGATGTGAGTTTGAGGCTGAGCTCAGGGCCAGCCTGAACCACAAAGCGAGACCCTGTCTCCAAAAACCTAAAAAAAAAAAAAAAAAAAGAAAAAAAAAAGAAAAACATGGGGGCAGGACTAGGAAGAGAATACAGACTGAGGAAGTAACTGCCAGACATGCTTTCCTAAAACTGACTCTTACTGCCTCATCTAACTCTCTATGACATTATTACCTTCAGGCAAAATCGAATGTCACATTAGTCTATACTTGGAGCATCATTTACCTTTCTTCCCTGTGTGCCCCTGGCTTGTTTTATTTTCCACCTCTATCTTCCATTCTAAAAATTTCTTCCGAGGATCTGTTGTATACAGCATTGGTTTGAATTAAAGTGCTTCTCTTTTCACCTATATCAACTTGAACAACTTACTTGATGTTACTAGGTTTAATGTTCTTATTGGTAAATGAGATAATAATACTACTTACTTCAAGAGGTTCTTATAGGAATTAGGAATATGTGTGTATAGATTCAATGCATTCCCAATTAAAATCCCAACATATTTCACAGAGCTAGAGGAAATAATCCAAAAATTCATCTGGAACCAAAAGAGAAGTAGAACAGTGAAAGCAATTCTAGACAGCGAGAACAGAGCAGTCCCCAACTTGAAACTATAGTATAAAGCCACTGATACAAACAATGTGGTTGTGAAAAGAAGCAGACTCATGGATCAGTGGAACAGACTAGAAGATACAGAAGCAGCTCTAGAATCCTAAGTCACCTCATCTTTGACAAAGGAGCCAAATACCTTCAATGGAGGAAAGATAGCCTTTTTAATAAATGGTGTTGGAAAAACTGGGTTTCAACCTGGCAAAGGTTAAAGCTAGGTCCATGTCTTTCACCATGAACCATACTAAAATCAAAGTGGATTAGATACCTAAATATTAAAACAGAAACACTAAACCTGCTAGTTCCATGCATACGAGCTAGTCCCATGACCTATCACAGAAGATAGGTTAGGTAGCACTCTTGGAAATATTGGCATAGGGAAAGACTTTATGAACAAATCCTCAGCATCATGGGAGCTAACAGAAAAAATAAACAATTGGGATCTTATCTTATTAAAAAAATTTTTCATGGCAAGAGAAGCCACCAATGGAACAAAAAGACAATGTACAAGTTGAAAAAAAATTTACCAGCTATCCCTCAGACAAAAGACTACTATTGAGAGTAGTACTGTTTTAAACATCAGCCCCCCTCAATTTAAAGACCCCATCCACAAATGGGCATCTAAAATGAATAGGCATTTTTTCAGATGAAGTAAAGGCAGCAAAGAAACATATGAAAAAATGTCTAACATCACTAGCCATTCAAAAGATGTAGCTGGAAACAACACTGAGATTGACTCTCACTCCACAAAGAATGGCTGCTGTCAAGAAATCAATCAACAACAAATGCTGGTGTGGCTGTGGAGAGAAAGGAGCCCTCCTGCACTGTTGCTGGGAATGTAGACTGGTGAAACCATTGGGGAAATCAGTGTGGAGATTTCTCAAAAAATTAGTAGAGGTTCCATTTGCCTGTGCTGTTTCCCTGCCAGGTATATAGACCAAAGAATTAAAAGAATCATACCACAGTAACATATAGGCATCCATGTTTATAGCAGTTCAATTTATAATAGCTAAACCTTCGAAACAGCCCAAATACCCATCAACTGTAGGCTGGATAAAGATGTGGCTTTTTTTATACAATGGAGTATTACTCAGCTATAAAGAATGATAAATTTGAGTCATTTATACTTAAATGGGTGTACTTTGAGGACATACTCATAAATAAAATAAATAAGACACAGAAGTGTAAATTCTGTATTCTTTCTCTTGTATGAGAAACTGAAGGTATAAATGAGGTCCAGAATGTATAATAGATACTGTGAAATAAGAACAAAATGTTCAATGGGAAAAGAAAAAGGAGGAGTAGAGGACAATAAAGAAGGGAAAGAGAAAATTTCATAGTAAAACAAGAAATAGAAATAAAGCTTATGTATTGAGGGAGTGGTAGATTGAGTTGGGAAAGGGAAAAAATGAGGGTCAGGTACAGTTACATGATTTGTCATATAAAAGTACAAATTTTAAATGTTGAATGTGCCATAATGTATATGTAAAATGTACCAATAATCTCAATTTAAAAAAAATAAAAATCTAAGAATATATGTGTAATATACTATATTTAACTATTATTATTACAGAGCTCTTAAATTTCAAATTCAAATCTGGCTTCCTCATAAAATCATCTCTAATAATCCATGCTGGAAAGAGTAGTTTCCTTTGCTGATTTCTTGTAGTACATACTGTTCTCATGACCCACAGGGCCCGTGGTACATACATAGTCTTATGGCCTGGTTACTGTGTACTAATTTTCTCCTGTGAACTAGAGTGAAAGTTTTTGGATGATAGAGAGTATATCTTACCGTAATATCTAGCCCAGAGTTCTGTATACAGCAATTAGCCCCAAAATAATTGTTAAATCAAAAAGTTTAAATTGTTAGTGTGAATCAAAACAAAAACAAGATTTTCAACTCTTTTTTTTTTTTAAGGTTTTTTTTTTTTTTTTGAAACAGGGTTTCGCTTTGTGGTTCAGGCTGGCCCTGAGCTCAGCCTCAAACTCACATCACAGCAATCTTCCTGCCTCTGCCTCCTGAGTGCTGGGATTACAGGCGTGAGCCACCACGCCCTGCACTGTGGTATGTGGTACTATTTGCTGCTGGGCATGAGTCCAGACCCAGGGCCTCATACATGCTAAACATGTATCCCTGCAGATTGAAATTTCAATTACTGGACCAGACTGGACATAACCATCATTGAACTGAGACTAATTTTTAATGACTAGTCATAGCCAGAGGACTTTTTGTTATTTGAAAGTGACTAAGGGCTATGTGATCCACCCTTGTTTTTACCAAACATGAGGAAGAACTGCCCAAATGAGTGGGATGGCAGTGAGGGGGAAAAGCTGTTTTCTAATTTCATCACAGAAGTCCCTGTGCTAATGTAATGGCTTCATGCAGTCAACTTAGTGTCAGTCCTGGCCTGCTGGAGAGTGAGGATTAAGCCATCAGAGAGAAGCAGAGGTCATGATAGCTCTTCACAGAAAAGGGAAGGACACACTGTGTAGGATGAGGCTCACTTTTCTCCAGCTGTTTTGACTGTGGCATAATGTGGGCGGCTTGGCTGTTCATAGTTTGCTTCTTTTCCCCACCAACTGAGAGATGCTTCCATCTCCCCTTGCAAAACTGCCATCCTTAGTCACTGCCCAACCTTTGTTTCCACACCTCCACTTTCCAGACTCTCAGGAGAGTTCTGATTTTTAAAATCTCTATTTGATCTTTTAAATGCTTCTATTAGGGTGTAATTGTCAGTTGCCATGATAGTGTATATAACAGAAGCCCTTTTGCTCCAGGGAGTGCTGTCAGAAAAGTCACCTTGCAGTATCCGTCATAGGATTGCTCTGAGAATTCACTTGTTCTTGTGTTGCACTCCTTGCTGGCAAGCCCTTGAGGTTTTTCCATTTATATTAGCTGCACTTGAGATCCACTTGAGACAGGTGCTCACGAATCATTACATGTGAAATTATGAATTCTCACTGAAGCATGCAGGATTGTCTTGGGGAAGGAAAGATGAATTATGAAGGCTGGAAAAGATGAGTAGACTTGTTTTCTGCTCCTGTCCAGGGATTTAGAGTAACATAAGAGCTAGTCCCATGACCCATCACAGAAAATAATCCATGGATATATGTTCTGTCATCTCTCTACCTTTTCTTTTCCTTGTGCCTTATATTTTGTTCTCTGGTTCTCACAATGACCTGATCGTCTCTACTTTAGAGCCCTGCTATGGTTTGTATATTCTGTTTAGTACCCCAATTTTGGACCTTTCTGACTTTGTATTATAACATCACAGTGCTAAGAAAACCTCTAAAAATGTGGCTTATAAATCAAATTATTGTGGAATGTCAGTCAGCAAATGCATACCATTATGGCTCTGGAGAGCTGCTTTAAAACTGTGCTGAGAAAGGTAGACTTTAAAGGTGCCCTTTTCACTATGTTGGTTCTTCCTATGCTAGAGCAGGGTTATCTTTCCATCTTCTGTTATCTTCCTCAATCTCCTTTTTACTAGTACTGAAGTTTTTCTATATATAGGTCCTTTATTTCCTTTGTTAGATGGATTCCTAAATATATCAATTTTCTCAGTGCTTTTGTGAAAATGTTGTTATATAAATTTAATGCAATCACAATCAAATTACTGTTGCATACTTCACAGAACTAGAAAAAATATTGCTAATGTTTATTTGGAACTGAAAAAAAATCAGTTTGAAACTAAAATAAAACAGTGTTGAGCAATAAGGGAAGTTAGGGAGCATCACAATCTGACTTAAAATTATACTGCAGAGGGCTGGGGAGTTAGCTCAGTGGTTCCGGCGCCTGTCTTGCAAGCGCAAGGGCCTGGGTTCAATTCCCCGGTAACCACATACAATACTGGGCATGGAGACTCACGCCCAGCAGCAACCAGTACCACATACCACAGTGCCGGGTGTAGTGGCTCACGCCTGTAATCCCAGCACTTGGGAGGCAGAGGCAGGAGGATTGCTGTGATGTGAGTTTGAGGCTGAGCTCAGGGCCAGCCTGAACTACAAAGCAAGACCCTGTCTCAAAAAACCTAAAAAAAAAAAAGATATATATATATATATATATATATATATAACAGAGCTCCTGTGATAAAAACAGCATGGTGCTGTCAAAACAAAACAACAACAACAACAACAACAACAACTCAGATGGAATCACTGGAGGAAGGATAGCCTCTCTCACAAAACTTGGTTTCTACATGCGTCCGGCACTATGTACTAAAGTAAAAATGGATCAATGATCAAAATATTAAAACAGAAACACTAAATCTGCTCAAAGAGAGAATAAGTAGAGTCTTAAGAAGACAGAGGTAGGCAAAGACTTCATGAACAAAGTCCAAACTGGACGGGAAATAATGCAAAATATCAATAACTATGATCTCATTAAAAAGGTTTTTCACCACGAGAGAAATCAACCGAGTAAAGAGATAACTCACAAGGTGTAAAAAATTTTAGCCAGTAGTCCCTCAGATAAAAGACTAATATCTGGAAAGTACAAAGAATTGAAAAAATCAGACCCCCCAATTTATTTTATTATTACTATTAGTGTTAGTAGTAGTACTGGGATCGAACTCAAGACCTCATGCTTGCCAGGCAGGTGCTGTGTTGTTGAGCTAAATCCTAACCCACCCCAAATTTAAAGACCTAATCCAAAAATGGGCATCTGAAATGAAGAGACACTTCTCAGATGAAGTACAAACAATAAATAAATATATGAAAAAATGTTCAACATCACTGGTTATTCAACAGATACAAATGAAAACAGCATCTCACTCCAGAAAGAATGGCTATTATCAAGAAATCGACTAACAAAAAATGCTGGTGGGTTGTGGGGGAAAGGGACCCTTCTTTGCTGTTGGTGGAAAGGTAGAGTGGTGAAACTTCTGTGGGAATCAGTGTGGAGATTCCTCAAAAATTAGGATTAGAGGTCCCAGTTAACCCTGCTAGTTCCCTGCAGGGTCTATTCATGAAAGAATTAAAAGCTTCATACTGTGAGGAATATGCCATGGTGTTGGTACAATGAAGACCTCAGGCTTTAGAAACTTTAAGCCTTTGGTCTTTGGGAACTTGAGGAGCTGGAAAAAACTTTAGGGAGAGAATGTTGTTTATCAGGCAACCAGTGCCTATGAAGGAACTGAAATGGACAACAGGTTACATTCTCTAGGACTCAGAAATACTAAAGGACTTTTCGGGGGGGACAAAAACCCTATCCTCCAAAAGCAAAAACAACAAACAATTTAGCCTAGTTTTAACTGACAGGACCCACAAATACTAAAGGTAGCAAAAGTGATCTGATGAAATCTATGAACTTTGAACTTTGAGGCAGTTCTTGCATCCACTTCTTTTCCCCTGTTTTTTTTTACTTCCTGGCTATTGTCTGAATGTCTAGGTCTGAACTATTTTATTGATCTCATTCGGGGGGAATCAGAAACCAGGCTGGGAACCTGTCTCCATCTTGCCACAACTCAGGGTTTGAGTTTCTTTATTGAGCATGCTGCTTCAAATGTAGAGGACATTTGGGGTTACTCAGGAGTCAGGTCACTGAGAATGAGGACACAGACATCTTTAGGAAAGCCAAGAGAATGCTGGTGTGCATGCGATGGTGCCTCTACACCGCTGCTGGTGTCACTTACTTTCACAGGTGTCATCTCAATGCTATAGAAGCGCGGAGACACCTCAACGCACTTACCTCCTGAGCTCCTTGTTCAATAAATAGCTGCCTCTTGGTGCTTGGGGGTCAATGTGTTCAGTCACAGAGGACCTGAAATCAACATCTTAGAGTCTAACTGCTCCCACATGCTTTATACAGGTGAGTGTTATCTTTCCAGACAGATGATCATTTCTGAGGGCAAGGGTCATTTTATATTTCTTTGGTATTTCTGCAATATTTACTAGGAACCAGAATATAATGCAAGCCTAATAAATATTTAATGGCCTCTGTTTAGGAAATAGAGCAAACATAGAATACACATTTTCTCCTTTCAGCTCACGTAGCTTCCACATTTCTTTTCCTGTTATACTATTTCAAAGGTAAAAAGAGATTAGTCCATCTCTTCCCCATACTTCTCTTATAGAAATGTGACTGGCATGGATTTTCTACATGTTAGGATAGATATGGCTGTCATGTTACTACTAGTGAAATAAGGAGTGAAGATTTACACAAAAGCTGGCTGTAGGGAAGCAAGGTCTCCATTTTTAAACTCTCCTATATTGGGAATCATCAGTGATAATGAAAACATACAAAACGCAATAAGAATCTAAGGGATTAGATTAATCTTAGACTAATGTGTCGACATGAACATGTGCTAGAACACACTGTAGAAATTTAAAGTAAGACTCCAGATGTAGGTTTTTGTTAATTTATACAATAAATGAAACTCCCGTAGGAACACAGGACAAACTTCTAGGGCTTTAACCTGTTTGTTACTCATTAAAAGCATGACTTGTGTTTCCTTTTGAGGACATTAGGGAATTAAAAGCAGTTTTTACTAGAACCCGTGACTCTTCAGTTTTATCTACAGATGCTCCATAGATATGCATCTTTGTTACCATTCTTGTTGTTGAGACACAAACCCAGTACTCAGTTGAAGGAAAGCTTTATTTTGGCCAAAGTTTATAGGGGTTTCAGTTCATAATCACCTGGCTTCAGGGCAGCCAAGAGGGAAACGGCAGAAGAGAAACAGTCCATGGCAGGGTAGGCAGGAAGCAGTAAACCTGCCTTCCTTCCACCCAGGCTACACCTAAACTGGGGCTTTCTTATGATCCACACCCAGAACTATGCCAAACTGATTGGTGCACTAGTTAGTATCACATACGCTTTATCACAGTATCACATACCCTACTCAAGCCTATGAGTGCATAGTGGAGGGACTTCTGGATACCAATCATCACAGTAAGTAAAATCAGCAAGAAAAAAGCTTGGACCTCATTTTGTATCCCGTAGTACCTTAACACTTTGAATATAGGTATGTTAAACATTTTGGAAAATTAAGCAAAATAAGATTTACATGCCTTACATTTTCCCAGTCTGTCTTATCCACCTTCAAGACTGAGAACATAAGAGATCTACAAGGACTTTCACCTCTGCTCTGCTTCTGCTAAATCTAGGTTACCTCATTCCCGCAGTGGGTTGAAACTGTCCTAGTCAAGAACAGTCATCTGTGGAATTTAATTACCCTTTAAGTCATGAGGGTTTCTCCTGAGCTAAAGCAGGATGGAGATGATGATTAACCAGACTCCAGCCTATCACAGCACCTCATAAAATGGCTCCTAATCCACTTCTTTAGACCATGACCCTTTAGTCTCTGTCTCTGTCTCTCTGTCTCTGCGTCTCTCTCTCTCCTGCAGCAATGGGGACTGAGCTGTAGGTGGTCACACTAAGGTTTATCTCCAGTCTTTTTATAGTTTTGAGACAGTGTCTTGGTGAGTTGTTAGACTGTCCAGACAGGGCTTGAATTTGTAATCCTACCTCAGGCTCCTGAGTAGATGGAATTATAGGCAATGCACCATACCCAGCCAGTTTCTCAAACTGAAGCACTTTCCTATTAACTCTTTCTATCTTTTTTTTTTTTTTAAGGAAAACTGTTTGAGCTTTGTAAAAGCTGTATTCTGTTTACTCTTATTTCCAGTTAAAACTTTTTCTTGTAAATTTGAGCTGAGTGCCTCAAGCTTTATCCCCTTCCCCCTTATTTGCGGTACTGGAAATTGAACTCAGGACTTTGTGTTTCCAAGATAGGTTTGGTATCACTTGAGCTAAATCCCCAGTCTTTCTCATTTTTAATTTCTATTATTATGGAAGCAAGGATGTGAACTAGATGGTGACAAAGTTACCCTCCTTTTGTCAGGATCAAAATTTTGCTAATTGTACAAATTATACATTTACATATTTGAGTTTCCTTTTTATATACTGTACTTTGAAAATGCAATTCACTATAGAATTTCTCCATTTTACTGTCTTGACACTGAAATTATTGTGAACATTGACTTCTTTATGAGGATTTTTCCAAATGATGAGCTCAAGGATAAGTTACATTAATAGGCAGTGTGATTGATTCCTCAGTGTGCTCCCACCCATCAGAACCACTGGTGGGAGATGAATGACTGTCCCATCAAGTGGCTTGAACCACCCAGTGAGACTGCCCTATGCCACCTGCTGGGGCAATCACATATGTACCACTGGTGCTTCAGGGCTGTCTGGCAGTGAGACCTACGAATTATAGCCCTGTCCTGAAAGCAGTTGAAAACAAAGGCTCTTCAGCCTGACTAGTCCTGCCCTTGCACTCAAGCTGTTCTCCTCACAGCTTTTCCTTCTCACTTTCGAGGTGAAGAGAAGATACTGGGCTGTTGTAGCACCTTCTCCTTCCCTTCCCTTCCCTCCTCTTCCCTTCCACTCTCCTCCTTCCCTTCTCTTCTCTCCTCTCCCTCCCACTTAGGGATGTGAGTTAGTCTCTTGGGACTGCCATAGCAAGATACGATGGACTGCGACTTAAACAGCATAGATTTATTCCTCACATTTCTGGAGCTAGAAGCCTAAGGTCAAGCTGTCAGCAGTTTTTTCTGAAGCCTCTCTCCTTGATGTGCAGGTGGCTGCCTCCTCTCTGGGTCCACATTATGTCAGGTAAAAGGGACATAGAAGCTGATTTTGCTAAAAGCACCAACTCTTTGCTTAAACTTGCAGATAGGCAGCTATGAGAAGGGTGGACAAATCTGCCTCCCTCGCTACAGTGAACGTTGGTCAGGTGGCTGCTTAGCTCCACACATAGATGTGTTAATCCCTTACGGAGTGTCCGAAATTCACCTAACTGTCTCTTACCCCCCATCAAGATACTGAGATAAGAGGAGCTGTATTTTCACTGATCCTGAAGTGGGGAAAGTTGCAGGCAGATCCCTGCACGATGGGAATTTCCTGGGAAGTGGAGCAAGGACGCAATGACTGGGACTGGAGCTGCCCAGCTGGGCAGAGCAATGTCTTCCACTTAGGGATGTGGCCTCAGCACAGCGACTCTGCCCGCTGTCCCTGGGGAGCAATCAGCCAGACCAAGGGTGCAGTGTGCGTGGACTGCTGACTGCACATACTCCCTCCCTACCCCAACTTGGTTCTCCTCTGTTGCTGGGAGCCGTTTCCTACAGTGTCATGGCTGCCCATGCAGGAGAGAAAAAGTTGGCCTGATTTCTGGATCAGAGCCTGACATTGTCAATTTCCTCAAGGATAATTACTGTCCTTTCCAGGTTAAACTAAGAACCTTGACACACCCTCATTTCAGGTTAAACTAAGAACCTTGACACACCCTCATTTCAGATTAAACTAAGAACCTTGACACATCCTTATTCTAGGTTAAACTAAGAACCTTTACACACCCTCGTGCCAGATTTAATTAAGAATATTGTCAATGCACCCCGCCCACCAGTTCTTTCATTAACTTTTTTTTTCTTTTCTGTACACGTGAACAAAGCTAGTCAGCTCAAGGGCGGCTCAAGGATAGTACTAAAGAAATGTATAAAAGAAGGCTGTTAAATAAACGTGGCGTTCATTCGGTATTGACTGGTGAACCCTTCAAAGTCCCGCTGTCCTGTCTTTACTTATTTCTCATCCTAAGCCCCTCGGCTAGGTCACCCCATTGCTCTGCCTGGCTGACACCGCCATACCCAGCGGTGAGACCCCGGCACTCTGTGACCGTGGAACCCTCTATAACCTTTCTTAGTACCCTCTGAAGACAGAGCTAGGGGTGCTTGGTCCCCTGGCCCCCTCCTCTGTGGTTAGTAAATTCCTTTCCCACTTCTCCATTATGTTTCCTGTTTAATTTGGAGGTAAGTGGTCAGTGTTGGTATATTAGGACTCCCCTAAATCAGCCTCTCCACTAACCTGCAGCTGACCTCGCAGTTCAGTGACAGTTATTCTTCTTCTGTGCATTCTGTATCTCATCTCCCAAGGGACAGAGATAATCTTACTAGTGTCAGTGGATGTCGACCCTCCTTAATTCATCATTTTAACTCCAAATACGTTGAGAGCCAGGGGTGCTAGGGATAAAGGCTTCATCATATGAATTTCCTGGGAATCCAATTTACCCATATCAGGCTAAATGTGAGGTGTTTTGCTTGTCTTATTTCATTCAGAACAAACAGTCATAAACTCCAAGTATAAATCTTGAAATATTAGAAGTAAATATCACTTTCAAACCCACAGCAGATACTTTCCTTCTCTAAAAAAGATTAAACTAGTGTTTTTTGGCCAACCTGGAACAGTGACTGAAAGCAT
>PVIR01041319.1:0-12786 GCA_004026965.1 Petromus typicus
AGAAAAGAGCATCTCTGCCAGCACCCAGTACCACAGTCCAAGCAGACCTTTCTAGAATATTGCAAAAGCAGCGTCCCAAGTCCCTGCTGACCTATACCTATAGTTTCTGTTACAGTCTCCGTACTACCAAAGGGCCCTTAAACCATGCTCTAAGATGGCTCTGTTTCCCATGTGCCCCTAAACCGTGCAAAGTCTAAAATGGCTTCCTTTCCCATGTGCACCAAAAGGCAGACTATCAGAACATCTCTAACCTGCCACCCAAGCCAAGCCAAACCCAATCCACAATGCTCTCTTTACCCTGACGTCCCCATGAAAACACCACTCCATTTCCCAATGCCCTCTCTCACCAAAGATCGAGTCAGCACCACAGGTTTCACTCCATTAAATCCTTGCTATATGTGTTCCTGTTTTGACTCATTTTTTTCTTTCTGCCTGTACTATTTGAAGCACAATGTTCTGTACTCTCAGCTTTTGCACCATAAAGAATTAAATTATCATGGGATATTCATGGGAGAAATTTTTTAAATCTTATTTTACTAGAAAGAAAGAGTCATGTGGCATTTCATCTACTTACTATAAGATAAATTATCAGTGATGGACTCAGGGAGACCTAAAACAACTAGACAACATAATCTTACAAAACCAACTTATAGAACTGGATAAAATCTTATCCTAGATACACAGAGATATAGCTGAAATGTCAGTTATACCCACAGAAACTTTCACACACATACAGTCCTGGGGATATGATATGAGTAAAAGATTGGAAGAAAGAATCCTTAGAGCCCACTGGAGGGCACCACACAGGGTCATATTAACAACCACTACAACAGTTAAAGCCTTAAAAATTCAGTTGTGTTGTGTTCACTTCAGCAGCACAGATACTAAAAATCCAGCCTTGGATCCACCACTCCAAGTCCAGAAGGCTTATCTCGCAGATTGCTGGTAGACTTGTCCTGACAACACAAGTTCCTTGAAGATCACTCTCAAGAGACACTGTGTCCAAAGCTGTGCTTCTGTCACTCTGGGAGCTGAGAGGTCTGCACACAAGTGAAGCCTGAAGATCTCCACTTCTAAGATTAAATGGTTGTATCTAGTTCTAGATCTTATCTTCCTTGATGTCTTCATTTATATTGTCATACACTCAGCCCCTCTTTGAGGGAATGAATTAGTAATGGTTTCTCTTAAGGACTGGAGTTCAAAAGAAAAGAATTTTATTTTTTCATGGGCTGTTCAACTATAATGGCTACACTATCCTTCTCATTTGAAATAACTTTAGCCTGAGCAGACTCCACTGACTATTTAGGACATTGGGAGTTCCAAACTCGGTTACTGATGACTGATGCTCCAATTGTCCTAAATTGGACCTATTGGGAACCATACTGACTGTGGGTCTCTGTGTATTTTGATGCTTGCCCCAAAGAGGCTAAAGGTCATATTATTCCTCCTGTTCTACAGACCTTAGTTGGGAGAGAAAATATAGAACAAACAGGAAATATCTGTGCCCCAGTGGAAACGAACTGATGATCCAAATGATGACAGTGACGAGGAAGCCCGTTTCATCTTGTTATATTACTTTTGTCCACACTGGAATTGTGTGACAGAAATTACAGCAGAGAAAGACTCACAATTAATTTCTTACTCCTCAGCACCTAACTGTTTACAAGGGAGCAAGATCCCCAAAATCTAGAATGGACAATTGGTCATAATATAGGCATCCAGGAAGATGGGAAGGGAAAAGACTTTGCACATCTAACAACATTTAAAAAGGTCTGGATACCACCCCCTCTTATCAAAGTACCCGAGGTCTCAACTGATTCCTGTAATCCCTGAATTACAAAAAGAAAATCCCTCCAACATGCCAGTAGCTGACCAGGACAGACACCAGATTCAATAAAAATAGTTATCACTACACATCAAAGCTCCAAGCTATACACCCCCATGTGGAAATGATTGTTGATTTTGTGTCCCATATTCTAAATTGTACTCTCAAGCCTTAGGTCTGACCCTGGGTAAAATCAAACTTAACTCTACACATGAATAGTTTTCTCAGCACCATTCATTCAAGATGTTATCTTTTCTTCCGTGTATAATTTTAGACTCTGAGTCAAAAATCAAGTACCTGATACCTTAGGTTATTTCATATTCTCCATTCTACTCCTCTGTTGAATGTACTGGTGTTTGTGCCATTCTGCCACTGGATTTATTCCTGTTTTTATCTTTTTAATCACTGTAGCTTTATAGTTTAACTCATAATATAACTTAAATCAAGAATTGTAATGTTTCCTGCTTTCATTTTGTTGCTTAGTGTTGTTTCCATTGTTTCCGGATCTCTTCTAATTCTATGCAAATTTTAGAAGGCTGGTGGTATTTTGAGGGAAAATGCATTAAACTGACACATTTAGGAGTTTGGCCATTTTAAATGTATTGGTACTGACTATCCAGAAGCAGAAGTTATTGTTCCATTTTCTAATATTCTCTCCAATCTTTTTTTTAAAAATTACTATTATTTTCATTGTAGAAATCTTCACTTACTTGAAGAATATTTCACTAGTATTTAATTTTGTTTGAAAAAATAAGACCTGAAACATCTCGCTCACATCTCTCAGTATGGATGTACAGGAAAGCTATTGATTTTTGTGTATTGATTTCATTTCCTTCCACTTTGCTAACTTGAGTAGCGCTAAATGTATTCTGATGGAATTTTTCAGTTTTCTATGTAAAGTCTCATGTCATCTGAGAATAAAGTTGCAAGCACTATCTTGAACTGGAATAACTAAAGTGGACAGCATTATCTTATTGTAATATTTTAGTTTTTTCCTATTTAATACAATGTTGACAGCATGTTGGCCATATGTAGCTGTATTAGTTTGCAGCATAGTCTATATCAGTTTTCATTTTATCAATTTTTTTCTAAATCTATGAAGATAAACATATTAATTCTATCCTGCATTCTATTTATGAGATGTAATATGTTTTATTGACTTATTATTTGTTTATTCCATTAAATTATCCTTGCCTCTCTGGCACAAAACCCATTTTTTCATGATGTGTGATCTGTTTAATGATTGGTTGTATTCTGTTTGTGTCATATTGAGGATTTTTGTTTCTATGTTCAATAAAAAGATTTTCATAGTTCTCTTTGTTTTCCAGGCTTTTTATTTTTATGTTTTCAATTTATTTTTATTAGTACATGATTCCAGTATATAATGACTAGAATATACATTTCAAACCAATTTCTTATAATCCTCTGGATTTTAGCAGTATCCACATGATGTCATCTTTTTCATTTCTAATTATATTGAATAACATATGGTTGGTTTTTTATTTGATCCAAATCTTTCCACATGTATCTTTGAACACCATTTTAATACCATTAAGATAATTTTTAATAAGGTACTTACTGAATTTTATTAGTAAAATATTTTTCAATGTTGATTTCTTTATATTTTCTTTTTTAAAAAATATTCTTTCTGGGGCCGGGGAGTTAGCTCAGTGGTTCTGGCGCCTGTCTCGCAAGTGCAAGGACTCGGGTTCAATTCCCTGGTAACCACATAACAATACTGGGCGTGGAGACTCACACCCAGCAGCAGCCAGTACCACATACCACAGTGCCAGGCGTGGTGGCTCACACCTGTAATCCCAGCACTCGGGAGGCAGAGGCAGGAGGATTGCTGAGATGTGAGTTTGAGGCTGAGCTGAGTGCCAGCCTGAACCACACAGCGAGACCTTGTCTCAAAAAAAAAAAATGTTCTTTCCTATGGATCTTTTGTGCTGGTCACTTGGTTATCTATGTCTAGGATTCCCTTAGGTATTTTCTGTAGTGCTGGTTTAATGTTCATGCATTTCTTTAGAATTTCTTCATCATGGAAAGTCTTTATTACTATGTCAGTTCTGATAGATTATTTGGAGGACATAGAAATTTAGATTGACAGCTGTTTTCTTGATGACATTTTTCAAATGTCATTACAAGCTCCCATCACTTCACAGTTTCTGTTGAGAAACCTGTTATTATTTGATAGGCATGCCTTTGTAGGTTACTTGCTAACCTGCTTTACCTAACAGCTTTTAGTATTGTCTCTTTTCACTGTATTTCTGGAATGATGACTATTATGGGTGGTGGAGAGGTTGGTTTTTGGTCACAATTATTTGGTCACTCCCTCCAGCTGCTAAATTGGAGTTTGCTAGGCCTTATTTACTTAAAAATTGTATTATTTCCCTAAAGATGGAAAATTTTCCACTATAATTTTGGTGAAGAAAGTTTTAATACCTTTTGAGCCCTCCTTGGGTCTTTTTTAATATAAGAATTCTTAAGCTCTGGTGTGTGTGTGTGTGTGTGTGTGTGTGTGTGTGTGTGTGTGTTCTAACCTGTTACAAGCTGGTTCAGTTTCCCAGGTTTCTTGTTTTTTCAAATACAACACTAAGTGCATAGTCTTTATGTCAACCTTCCAAGTTCTTAGTCTTTTTTGCACAATCATTGTATCTGCTAGCCATATTTCAATTGATTTTTTTATTTCCTATATTTCAGCTTGGTTTCTTTTCATAATTTCTGAATCTTTACCAAAACGGTCAGTCATAGGTTGTATTATTTAGTTTCAGTCAGCTTATTCCTTGTAACCTCTGTAGTTTGGCCACAATTCTACTAAGTCCTTTATCTGTTTATTTATTTTCTATTTTACCTCATGAAACATCTTATAGATTTGCTTACTTGTTTCTTCTTTGATCTCTTCAAACATTTTAAGTGTTTGAGATTTGAACTTTTGGCCTCTAACTTCAATGCCTGTGAGACACTGGCAATTAAGGGTTTGGGGATACATTCATTACCATGTTTTCTCACATTTCTGTTGTTTTGTGAATTTAAACTACAGCACTACTGAAATTTTACACTCCATTTTACATATACCAACAGATCACATATACTGTATAAACCAAATCTAAGGAGAAATAGAAAAGAGAAGAATCACCAACATAAAACTGGAGTCCTTCCAGCAGATGGGAGCACCACCTCATGGCTCCCCCTTCAGGCAGAGCTTGGTTATGTCTGGGCTGTATTTTTGTGAGAGCCAGCAGATGAATTTTTAAAATTTGTCTCATGATCACATGAATCCATAGTTTCAAAGGTAGGAAGGGGGACCAGCACTAGTCCTAGTGCTCTGATTTCCGGGCTGGGCAGGGACACTTCTTTGTCCCCTCTCCTTTCCAATCCTTAAAGCTGTTGATATCTCTTTCCTCCACACTGCTCCAGGTGATTGTTCCATGCAGTTTTCAGTGACACTGTGGTGTCTTTGACATGCCACTGACTACACTCTGCCCAGTTGCTCATAGCCACTCCCTCCAGCTGCTAAATTGAGTGATACTCAGGGCTTGGGAAGGTCAGGGTCCTTCTGCTTGAGAATTCAGCAGATTCTGGGAGCCAGATGGAGGGAATTCATATGGGCTCCCAGCTGAGGGAGCTTTAGAGAGTGGTTGGATGGATCCTGATGAGGCTGAGCCTCTGCAACACTTGGAGGGCAGGGCTAGGCACAAAGCCCCTCTCAGGTGCAGAGCTTGGCCATGATCGTGTGCTCTGAGCATGTCCTCACGTTTCTGATGAGCTGGTGTCTCTTTTTTTGTCCCTGTATCATATTGGTCATGGCTGTTGCATGTCTCTCTCCAGTTCTGTTCTTCTTTTTCTGTCTATAAGGCTTATCGGTCCCAAGCCAATCACCACTCAGGTTGATTTTCTGGAACACAACTTCCTTGGTGCCCTAATTTGAAGGCATTTTCTCCTGTGAGTATCTTGCTCACTAGGCTCCATCTTCCAATGTGAAGGCAGCTACAACGGATAGGTACTGGTACTTGAATGCTTAGCTGGGCACCAGATGCAGCAGCCCTGCTGGCATGACTGTCCTCAGATATCTGGTCTGGGATGTCCACTCTTTCCCAAGATGGCATTATTCCTCGTCTCTATCTACACTGGTTTAGGAGCAGAACTGAGATTACTCCAAAGTATCGTGAACAATCAGAGACCACATATGGAAGTAATTCACTGACTGTCCTGAAGTTAGTAATGATCATGGTTTTAGACACCAGGACAGAATATCCCCTCATTCATGGAAATCCTAGCTACTTTGTGACTTTAGTTAAACCTAAAAATGTCATGGAAGATGTAATATAGCAACAAAGCATATGCCTCTTTTTATTCTGGGCTGACAATGTGGCCATATTCTCTTAAAGGTGATTACAGTTTCAACCTCAAAGATTAAAATCTACTCAGACAAGTGGCTCTTTATCCTTTAATCAGTGAGAAATTAAGAGAAACAGAGAGTTCCAGAATTAGTTTATTCTAATAGATGTAAAAACAAAATAAGCAAAAAGAAGTAAAAAGAATGTATGAAAATACAAGCAAAATACATACAAGAAAGTAACAGAAGGCTAGTAACAAACCAAGCCTAAGTCCACAGAAAACATCGTCCAAATGATTTTGGAGACACGTCCTTCCAAAGTGACACTCAAGTATGTCCAGAATTGTGACCAAGTCATCAGCTATGAGGCTATGGACTTTTCTCCCAGATGGATCATCTGGCTATCAATGGCATTGTAGAGTGACTACTCACAAAGTGTAAAGTTAAAGTAAGATGTGTTTCACATGGTAATTTGAAGGTATTATGTTGATAACAGTAGATGTATTTCCTCAACCTTAAAGAGTACAGTCCTAGAGGCCCACCATGTAATTTGCATATTATGTTGCACAGTTGTCATGGTGGCTGTCAACCAACTGCAGCTTATAATGAAAAAGCTCAAAATGAAAGTTGTTCTGTAAAAGCATGTTTCATCACTCACAGTTCATATCAAAATTTAGAGGTTGAAAAGAATCATAGCAGAACATACACATCAGACTCATCCATATTTTACAAGCTGGACAGAATCACCTTAAAGCCATATCTGATTGATAACTTGTCTGTCACTGAAAACATTTTAAGTACTGGCAACTTGGAAAGGCAGACTCTCCAAACCATCCTGAGGGACTTTTCCTTGTGCTTGTAGGTAATAAAATCTGTTTTATGTGGACTGGAAGACTAGCAAGTGGTTATTCTTTCTACATGCTAGAGAATTATGGCTGCTAGGCAAGGGTCTATCACAAAGAAACAGAAGAAACCATTGTGAGACTGCAAAGGCTCGATTTACAATAACTGCAACAATTCTAAGCCTCTGCAGTCTCATAATTGTGTGACCAATCAAAGCTCCTTTAATTGTTTCAGCCAGTGAAGAAGTAAGATGGATCCTGGAGAACCACAGTAACTTACAGAATTAGTAATGACTCCCAAATGCGTTGTTATATAGAACTTTACTGCTTTGCTTGAACAATTAGTATTCTCCCTGGAAATGTATAATCCAGACACTGCTGAGTTTAGTTAGTAACATTTTAAAATATTTTCCTAGTCATATTGTCAAGATCTGTTTGTTTTTATATACAAAGGGTAGCAGTGGACCATCAGGTGCTACTGCAAGGATGTGTACATAGACATATCTGTCACAGGATAGTGGTCTGGCCCTTAGCTCTGTTTTCTACCAGCATTCTGCTGTCCCTGCTATTTCATGCTTACCTTACATTGGTAATAAGATGATAAAAACTGATGATTTCTTCCTTCTTGCAGCCCACTGTGACTACCTTGGTGACCAGATATGGCAGGTTGTAAGAGCAGGGACCCCACAGCATCATATAGTTGGGAATCATCTGGTTGGTAAGAGTGAAGTAGAGCCAGAAGCCATAGACAAGGTTCAGGCCTACCCTAGGCCCACAGCTGTGGAGAACACACAGCCTTCTGTGACACTAGTGCAATATCGGCCAGCCTTACTATCCCCTTCCCCAATGTCTCAGACCTATTTATTCATTGAATAAAAAGGGAGCCATCTGCGACTAAACCTGGAACACCAACAGATTAGAGGAGGGAAATATTCTGTGCAACAAGAGAAGGCTAGAAGGGTGACAAGGATGGGGCTGCCCCATAATCCTGAAGATGAAATGAGGTGACACTGTGCCAGTTGATCTTAATTGTCAACTGGCTTGGGTTGAGAGACTCCTGGAGAGATGCCTGTATCATGGGGTGAATTAATCCACTGACTATACTGTTAGGAGGTGGGGTCCAGTTAAGAGGTGGGTCACTGGGTGCCTACTTCTGCCCCTGGCACGTTTCCTCTATGCACTGCTTCCCAAGCTGTGTGCACTGCACTCAAGCTGGAGTGAGCAGCTTTATGAGTCTGCAGTGCTGAGTCTCTCCAAATCTTCGTGCGTTCATAGGTGGGGCCTTAAAAAAAGAGATTGTATTATGAGAACAGTAAAGTTGATTTGCTGTTATAATGCAGGGCCTGCTGTGAGGAAGCTCTGACAGAGGGCGTGGCCTGGAGGGTGCTTCCCTCCCTGGCCCTCTTTGCTTTCTGCTTCCTGACACAGCTTTCCTCCACCAGTCCTCTTTGCCGAGCCTTCCTGCCTTGGAGCCAGCCAACTAATAACCCAGAAATGAAAGCCAAAATAATCTTTCCCTTATTGGGGTGTTGGTGTCAGATACTGAGCTGGAGCAATGAGAAAATATCTAAGACAAGGGCTAAAATGGAAGCCACAGTTCAAGGCTTTCAAAGAGAATCTTGTGTGTTGATGTGCCCCACAGGACAGTGATTGAGGATCCACTTTAAATCTGATGTACAGGAATGAGCACAATAAAATGGAATCCTGCAGAATTCCATGATATAGCCCATGAACAACAGGGCATAGACCAGGAGAATGGTGTCCTCAAATACCAGATAAAGGCACTAACAATTACTAACCTGGAATGCACATAGCAGTGTTTCTGCTAGCTATTGTCCCTCTGTAAATGTCTGTGTAACAGACCTTTACCTACATACCTACCTGAGTTTCTCTGCTTCTTCCTTCGGTCTGAGCTTGCCTTCCACTGGGGAGTCAGTTTTGGTTCTTCTCAGGTTTCTTTGTTTTTCTGACAGTGATGTAACCAAGAAAATCTATCTTTACACATTCTAGGTGCAAAGATGAATTAAGAAAACTGCTTTCTGCACAGCTGGTAAGATTTTTAAGTGTTCTTTTAGTTATTGGAGTTTATCTTGTAACACATCATTCCAACTGTTCAAATAAAAATATTTTGATGTTTGTAATGACTGTTTATAATATAAATATTGGAAAAATTTCCAATTGTAATTCATTAATATTTATTTAAATAAGCTGGAAGGTAATATGTGGTCACATATGTAAATTGTTAAATATAAGTATTACATTGCTCTAAATGCTGTACTATAGGTATATGTTAATAGTACATTATAAATTATAACAGATAAAAGAATAAAATGAAATACAATATATGTAGATGAACTATATACCATTAGATTTTTCTGTTTCTGTTCTCTAATTTGTAAAATACATACTTTCTGTCTATAAATAGTGCATGTATTTTGTTTTAATGTATGTAGACATTGGTGTCTATATAAGTCGTTATACCAGTTTTGTAAGTGAATACAGTGAGTAACAAGGCTGTATAGGAATGTGGGTGAAATTATATCATGAGTGCACATGTTCTGTCTATAATGTGTACATGTCTTTAAATAAAGCTGTTAGTACTGCAATTACAGGTGGAAGAAGGTCTCGAGTCTCCCCAGTTCATACTGAGTGCTTAATTCATATTCTCCAGCTAATGATGTCAGCGTCTAAGGAACCGCTGAGCTAGGAGCCAGCCCACTGTTGCTAATGATGGAGCAAAGCAGCCTGAGTCAGTTTAAAGTAAGGAGGTTTCTCCAGGTGCAGACCAAGGGACGACCCCTGGGGCTGTCCGTCCTCCTGGCAGAGTCTCGAGGTGGTGCAGCCTAGAGACAGGGAAGCAGTGTATGCAAGTGACTCTTCTGGTTCCTGCCATCTTATGAATCACTAAGATGAAGTCGTGGGCATTGCACTCTAATCACCTCCCAAAGACCCCACCTCCAGACATCGTAATCAGGGGAAGTCTCCACCCTTGTGCTACTTCACAGTGGAGAGAAAACTCCAAAACACAAAGGCTTAGAGCACATGATCACCCCACATCCAGACTATAATAATATCCTTCCTAGATATTTTAGTCATCATTCTTCTTTTAAATTGATTTTAGTGGTAAATTTTATATACATCATGATCACACTCAACATTGAGGATTTGTAGCATTATGAAACTAGTTAATTCTCATGTTTTCTCATTCCCCTGCTCACTCTACAACCCTCTCTCCCCTATATGCATAAGGTGTGCTTCCTTTTTACCATAAATTGTTTTCCTTCTCCTCATTACTTACCCCTACCCCATTTTCCCTTTGAATATTTTCTATTTCACAATATCTATCATACACATTCTAGAACTCATTTACATCATCAGTTTCTCATACCAGAGGAAAGATGTGGTATTTACACATTTGTGATCTATTTATTTCATTTACGAGTATGTCCTCAAGGTATGTCCATTTCGGTATAAATGACTCAAACTTATCATTCTTTATGGCAGAGTAATACACACACACACACACATCTTCTTTATCAACTCACCAGTTGATACCTGTTTAGTTGTTTCCAAGATTTAGCTATCACAAACTGAGCTACTATAGTCATAGGTGCACAGATGTCACTGTGATATGAATCTTTTAATTCCTTTGTGTATATCCCTAGCAGAGGAATAGTAGTGTCAAATGGGACCTCTAATCTTAGTTTTTTGAGGAATCTCCACACTGATCTCCATAAAGTTATCATTCTTTAGAAAAGAAAGATATTGTATTGTAGCTCTCATTTTATTACCTACATCACATTGACAGTGGTGAAAATTTGGGGAAAACATCACTGTGGGGTATTACATACATTACTGCCAGAGGTTCAGATTGAGTCCCTTTTGACAGTCCTGTACTGTAGTTTGAATCTTGAAATTTTCCACAGGCTTTTCATCAAATGCTTATTTTCCAGGATGGTGCTGTTGGGAAGTGGTAGAGCTCTGGGTGAGGGGCCTAGTGAGAGGCCCTGGATCACTAGGAGCATGGGAACTGTGGCATTCACATCTCTTCCTCTGCTTTCTCTCTTGCTCCTCAGTGATGAGGTCAATAGTTTTGTCTCTTCAATGTGTTTCCACCATAATCACTGCATCGTCACAGATCCAAAGGCATGGACAAAGCTGATCATAGGCTGGAAACTCCAACCAAAAACAAACATATGTATAGATTAAACATCTTAGGTATCTTATTATAGTGATATTAAACTGACAAGATATCCACCAAAAAATTTTGGAAAATCCTATAAATACAGAGAAACACCAAAAGTAACAATTTCCATTATTATTACTAATAGTAAAGTTTTGACTATCTATCTTTATATCCCATTCCTGTTGAAACAAAATTTGGCACAGACATTAGAATGATAAATCTTTTGTTAAGTAAAATATGGTGCAGACATTGGAAAGCAAAGAGTTGTATGAATTTATATCTTCAATATAAAAATGTTTACTTAGTGAAAAGACTAAAGTACATTTATCTTACAAGATAGGTGTTCAGATTGGTGTGTATTGAGGCTATTTCCTTGAAGACACACACAGATAGCTGGCAGCAGTAGTTTAACGTGACTGTGAAGACAGTGGCGGGGTGGGAAAGACCCACCCACAGGAGGGCAGGGGTCAATAGCACTTGCCATCTAACTGGTCCTTATAAACATATTTAAAGTACTTGAGAAATTCACATCTTCAGGAAATAATTCTAAGTTGGGCAGGGTGGCCCAGGCCTGTTATCTCAGCTCTTCGGTTGCTCAGCTCTTTGAATGTCAGGATTGCAAGTTCAAAGTCATTCTGAGCAACTTCATGATGTTGTGAGGCTGAGTCTCAAAAGTAAAAATTAAAGGGTTAGGGATATAGTTCTTTGCTAAAGCCCTAGGTTCAACCCATAATACCTCAAGGTAAATAAATGAACAAATAAGTTATTAAATAAATAAATTCATTAATTTCCTTTTCCTCATTTCATTTGGTTTAACTTGGAAATTTAACTGTTATGTCTCAGAGTTTTGTAATGTGACTGGAATACCTGCCGAAAGAATGTCTGTCACGCCTGTTCTTTACATCAGGCTTGCAACAGGACTGCCATCCCTACTCTTTCATGCCAGGTATGGCTCTGTAAATAACAAGCATTCAGTTGATGTTACCAAATGTAACCATGGAGAGGGAGCTGATGTATGGTCTAAAGAAGTGCAGTGGAAGCTTTATGTTATGAAATAGACGAATGTATTAGTAATTGAAATATATAAAATTTAGGATAATATCTCTCACCTGAAAAGGGAGCATCCAAATGCTCTAAAGGGAGGAGTTTTTAAAATAATGTCATGACGTTTTTTTCTGAGAAGTTGATGCCTACGATCTGCATAAATCCTATGGTTTCTTTGGACCCAAGATATAAATAGGGTAGTTTTCAGAGGAATCACAAATCCAGCTAAGAGAGACAGAAGGACAATATAGGGTATTTGTGGCAAAGAATGTAGCAAAAATTTTATTTTACATAATATATACTTAGTAGTTTATTCAGTTTATATTCATTATTTACAGAAGTAGAAAAAGTTATATTCCCTAAGGATTTTACATTCTAAAGTGGGGACTTTTACCAAAATTTAATCCCCTTTGAGGCTCTTGTCTATTGAAAAACATTTACTCTTAAACTGTTGCAAATTGTCTCCATATTCCCTCAGAGGGTTTGGTACTGGGAAGCTGCATATTCCTAGGCCCCCGTTCCTCCCCAAGTCTGTTCCGGGACCACACAG
>PVIR01041320.1:0-12914 GCA_004026965.1 Petromus typicus
TCTGGTTGAGCTCAAGGATTTCCTTATTGACTTTTTTGTCCAGTTGATCTGTCTCTTTGTGACAGTGGGGTATTGAGGTCCCCTACTATTATTGTATTGGAGTTTGTCTGGTTTTTCAAGTCCGTTAATATTTGTTTTATATAGTTAGATGCATTAGAATTTGGAGCATAGATATTTAAGATTGTGATTTCTGTCTCTTGGATTTTTCCCTGAACTAAAAGACAGTGTCCATCTTTATCTCTCTTTATCAGTTTTTGGCTTGAAGTCTATTTTGTCTGCAAATAAAATCGCCACTGCTGCTTTCTTGCTGTTTCCTGTCTCATGGAGTATTATTTTCCATCCCTTTACTTTTAGTCTATGGGTTTCTTTCTGAATTAGGTATGTTCCTTGTATGCAGCAGATTATAGGATCTTGCTTTTTGATCCACTCTGCCAGTCTGTATCTCTTAATTGGCACATTGAGCCCATTGACATTAATGGTTATGACTAATATAGGTAAATTTAGTGCTGCCATGTTTTCCTGTTCTTGGCTGTGTTATTCTTCTTTTGCCCTTTTCCCATCAGTTTCTTGTTTGGTCCCATGGGTTGACTCGGTTAGGTCTCATGGATTTGTAACTTTTCTTATTTTTCTCCAAGATATTCTTCAGAATGTTTTGGAACACAGGTTTCGTATTTGTGAAGTTTTTCAGGTGTTCTTTGTCATGGAATTATCTTATTTCCCCATCAATTTTGAAGGATAGTTTTGCAGGATACATCCGTCTGGGCTGGAAGTTGTTTTCCTTTAGGGCTTGGAAGATTTCTCTCCATGCTCTTCTTGTATTAAGTGTTTGAGTTGAGAAGTCCGCTGTGATCTTGACTGGATTCCCTTGGAATGTAACTGTTTTCTTTTCTTTGGCTGCTTTCAGTATTTCATTCTTTTTTTGGATATCTGGGACTTTTATGATTATATGCCTAGGTGAAGATTTTTTCATGTCATGGGTGTGTGGAGTTCTGTATGCTTCATATATTTGTATGTCCAATTCTTTTCCTTTTTCTGTGAAGTTTTCTGCCATTATCTGTGTGAATAGCTTTTTGATGTCTTTAGCATTGTCTCCTGCTTCCTCAATGACTCCAATCAATCTTATGTTATTCTTCTTTGAATCATCTAGGAGCTGTTGGATTGACTTTTCATTATCACTTGCTTTTTTCCATAGATTATGGCTTTCCAGTTCATTGGTTGAGATCCTGTCTTCTAGGTCTGAAATTCAGTCTTCTGCCAAATTCATTCTATTGTGAAAACTTTCATTTTCTTTCTTGATTACCTGGGCTTCTGCTTGTAGGTGTTTAAAAGGTTCCATTGCTTTTTCTATCTTGGATTCTATCAGCTCCATGATTTCCTCTTTAGCTTTATTAATCATCATGTTGACAGTGCCCAATATCTCTGCTTTCATCTCAGAGATCAGTTCTGATTTCCATTTTACTAGATCTGCTTTGGTTACCATTTCCAAGGACCCTGGAGACTGGGCTTCCAACTTCTCTATTTCCCTTCCTCCTGTGTTACTTGGAGGTGAGGATCTTTGTATCTGAGACTTTGAGTGTTTCCTCATCTCTGACCTGCCCTGTTTTCTGGCTCTGTTTGTTGCAAGTCACTTTCCTCCTAATAGTTAGGAACCTTAAAATAGAGGTGTTTCCTGGGTTGTTCTTTGCAATCTGTATTGGTACCTAAAGAAAAACCCCTAGTTCTGGCATAGCACATGAGAGACTCAATCAATATAGCCAGAACACCTTCTCCCATCTGCTTTAGAGGCAGGAAGGCTCTGGCTCCTGCACTGCTACAATGGCACTGCCTGAAGTTCCAATGGGCCCACCCTCTCACCAATACAGAGTCTGTGTGCTCACTTGTGCAGTCGGCCTGGAGGCCAGTAGGCTGTAGGCCCTGTACAGCTGCAGTGGCAGGGGCTGATGTTCCAACAGGCCCACCTACTCACCAATACAAGGTGACTGGATGTGCTTCTGCAGTTGCCATGGAGAGGGTCACACTCTGACCTGCTAACCTCAGTCCCTGGGCCAGTCCTCCATATTCTTGATAATCTCTTTATTCTCCATGGTTACAGGTAAGATTGATTTTACAACAACCCTCAATCCCTACCCTTAGTATGGACCACTCTCTTGAGAGATTGTATCTTCATGTTTCAGGCCCAATTTCCTTCTCCATTTTCTTTTCTTGAGCTATGTAGTTTGCCTCAAATACCTGCCCCCTCTGACATCTCAGAATTATTCATTGACACATCTACACCCTCTATCAGCTCCCATGATAACTGTGAACTTTTTGAAAGTAAGAACATTTTCACATTCGTTGTTTCACAAGAGACTCTGCTGGCCCCTGGAAATGTTTGCTGAATGAATAATGGCCTAGTTAATGAATGGAACAAGGTTACAGTGGCTGACACCTTTTACTAAAGACAAAAGTAATAGTGTATGTAAGATGAAGGGTGAATTATTTGGGACAGAGGTGTGGGAAGAGCACTGTGAAGGGGCTCCCACACCTCCCTACCATTCTCACACTATAAATCCAGTCATTGATGGATGGGAAACCTGGGGCCAAGTAGCCATCAGGACACACACAGGAATTTGATTCTCCTTCCACCAAATGCTTGCTTAAAATGTTGCCTGTGGTGAATTATTTGGGGGCCTCAGATTCCTCATTTACAAATGAAGCAGGTTGGGCCCGCTGCCCATTCCTACCAGAATGGTTTTCTGTTTTTTGGTAAACTGGGATCAGAATGACATGAAAGAAATAAATGAAGCTCAAAGGTGGATCATTTAGAAGGAAGAAAAAATTAGAAAGGATAAAGGTGTGCATGCATTGAAGAAAGTTTTTTTTTTTTTTTCCTGTAGAAAATACAAGAAGAACCTGGTTTAAAATGAGAAAAATAAAATGGCTAGAAGAGTAGACCTGCACAGGCATTTGAGTCTTTGTTTTTAAATTTTTTTCAGGGATAAGGATGGTTCCCAGGGTCTTACATACCCTAGAAAGGTGATGCATCATTGAGCTACATTTTCTGGCCTGGAATTTAGGAGTTTGGAAAGAGAAGAGGATGGTAGGTTAAGAAAAGATAGAGAAATGGTTAAAATAAATGTATGGGAGAAAAGCTGGATGTTATTGGAAATCTAATTGGTGAGAGAGACTGAAAAATTAAAGCCAGGTGGAGAAAATGCCCTGATGTTATTTCATCTTATTTTATTGATGCTGATGGTATTTACCGGGGAAACAGCAAAACTTAAACAAGGGAACAAAAAGCAGCCTCATGCTCACTCCCAGATCCCCTGACTACACACAGCAGTGAGTAACAAGCAATAAATATGACAGGTCAGGTATCTGCCACTGGCTTCCTCCCTTGGGGCTGTCCTTTCTGATTAATTGGAGGCTGGGATATTGGCCTCTGTTTTTGTACAGACCATATGATAAGAATAGTTTTATATTTTGAAGAGATTATAGAAAGAACAAGAGTAAGAACAAAAAGAAGAGTAAAAAAAGGAAAAAGAAAAATAAGACAAGAAAAAGAGGAAGAAAATACAGGGATTATATATAGCCTATGAAGTCTAAAATATATCCTAATTGGATCTTTACAGAAAAGTACTTACTGAGCCTCTCACAGCAATATGGTCTGGAGGTTCACAATGTGATCTTGGCCACATAAAGCTGTGTAACTTGTCATTCTGTGCCTCACTTTCTCCATGTGGAAAGTGGGACCACAATAATAAATACAGGTTGAGTTTCCCTTTTCTTCCATTACCTTGAAAAATGCCTCAGCCCAAAAGTGTGCTGAAGCTCAGATTTTCTTGAATTTCAGAATATTTCAATATACACAATGATCTGGCTTAGTGTTAGCCCAGACTAATTATGAACTTCTTTTATGTGTTACATATTACTTATAATATAGTTTCACACTAATTTTATGCAATATTTTTAATAATTTTGTTCATGAAATAAGGTTGTGTGGTTGGAAGTTTTCCATTGGTGGTGTCATACTAACAGTCAGGAACTTCGATTTGAGGCCATATCTCAGTGGTAGAGTGTTTGCCAAGTGGCTGTAAAGGCTCTGAGTTCAATCTCCAGCATCACAAAAGAAGAAAACTAAGTAAACCAAGTTCCAGATTTTACAACGTGTTAGTTTTTAGATATATGAGTGTTTATTCTTATACCTCCATGGTTTGTTCTAAGACTAAAGTATTTACAAAAGTACTTAAAGTACAATAAATGTCATGTAAGTGTTTGATGTGTGTGGCATGAAAGAAATCAAATACAGTGTCTTCTCAAGTATTTGGATCAATGGAAAGAGGAAGCAGCAGAGCCATGACTGGTTTGCACCACCTCTCGGAGCAGAGAAAAGAGCTCCTGTTCAATATCACTGGTCTTTTAAGAAATGCAGATTAAAAAAGCACTGACATTCCATTTAACTCCCAAAAGAGTAACCATCATTAAGAAGTCAATTAATAACACATGCCTCGCAGATTTAGGCCTTGCCAGCCCCTACTTTTTCTTATGTCAGTTCTATAAAATCAGGCTCTGTCTTTGTCTCTCTCCCTGCCTCCTCCCTCTTCCTCATCTTCCTCCTTCACTCCCACCATATGTGGCTTCCTATTGGTTCTGTTGCCCTGGAGGACCCTACTAACACACCCCAAGTTCCATGTACAGCTCCCAGTTAGAAAAGGAGGAGTTTGGTTTCCCCATCCTGCATTCTCTTTTCTTCTTTTTTCTTCCTTTGACTCTATCTCCCTCACTGATGACCTTTCTCAAACATTAAAAAAACCTGACAAACCTTGACTAGCTCATAACTGTGAAAGTTGTCTATATACATGATTACCTACTAATGGGCTTTATTGTAAGGTTTAGGGGCTAGACTTGGCCTTTTTATGGGGACACATATTTGTGAATTGCTTGGGGTGAAGGGAATCATCGAAGAACTAAGAACATTTTAAAATTTATAGACATTAGTTTCTAAATACAAAAGTCTACTATTTGCCTCACTTATAAATTTTTAAAAAACACTCTGCTACTCCTCTGCTAGGTATAAACATAAAAGAATTAAAAGATTCATATCACAGTGACATATGAGCACCCATGTTTATAGCCGCTCAGTTTGTGATTGCTACATCTTGGAAACAACCAAAATGTCCATCAACTAGAGACTGGATAAAAAAGCTGTGGTTCTTCTACAGAATGGAGTATTACTCTGTCATAAAAAATGATAAGTTTGAACCATTTCTACTTAAATGGACATACCTTGAGGACATCTTCATAAGTGAAATAAATAGGTCACAGATGTGTAAATATCACAACTTTTCTCTGGTATGAGAAACTAAAGATGTAAATGAGTTTTAGAATTGTATGTTATATATCGTGAAATAGAAAATACTCAAAGCAAAATGGGGTGAAGGGGGAAAAATAATGAGATTATAACAAAAAAGAAAGGAAACAAAGTTTATGTATATAGTGGGTGGGTGTGGTAGGGTGGGTAGGGCTATGGGAAAAAATGAGAATTGAGTTGTGTCATATACTGGTACAAATTCTCATTATTGAGTGCAACCATGATGTGTATATATAATGTACCAATAAAGATTTCAATTAAAAAAAATTTTTTAAATCTAAAATGCAAACAATTGTTATGGATAGTTATACGACTGAAAATCTAGATAAGATGATTTTTCATGACCCCTTTGCAAGGATTTCTAGAACAGATGCCTGGAAATACAACAGCTATTGTCTGCTTATACTCACATCTTCAATTTAATTTGTTGCCAAATCACTCTCTCAAGTGTACCAATCAACAATAGTGAATAAGAATTTATAAGACTTAATGTTTTGCAACCTCATGTGCATGAAGTAGTATTTAATTGTCATTTTAATTTGCATTTTTGTTTATCAGAGAGGTGGAGCATATTTACATGTGTTTCTTACTCAGATTTATTACCCTATGAACTGCCTATAAATGTCCTTTGTCCGTTTTTCTTATTGATTGAGTAGTTCTTACATATTATGGCTATAATCTTTTTGCTTATGTTGTAAAACATTTTTTCCTGTTTGTGACTTTCCATCTCACTTTGTGTTTTATAAACTATCCATTTTATTCTATAAGTTATAAATAGTTAGCTGAACAAATTAGTGTATTTAGATTATATATTTTTTAGTTGGAGATATAGTTCACTCCTACATGGATATACACCATCCATTGAGGACCCAGTACACGTTTCACTGGTTAGTAATGACACACTGGTCTTGTACTAAGCTTTTCTGTATATCTGGGTCTGTTCTGAGGTTCATTTCACATCACCTCATTTGTCTCTTGCCCATCCTTGTAAATGCTCACTTAATTACTATGGTCTCCAGTGACTCTAGTTAGCAAGACTAAGTTTTATTTACAGCCTTCTAATCACATAATAACTTTGAATTTTAAAAAATATTAAATTTAAAATTACCCAAGTTACATGAAAAAAATGTTAGTCATTTAATTTAAATTGTGCTAAATTTCTGTGACTTGAGGAATACATTATTTTAAAAACTTTTTTCAAGTTCTTTGATTTCCTTTTACTGATTTTTAGTATTTTGAATAATTTTTAATATTTTGTGCATCTTTGCTACAATTATTTCTAGATACTTAATAGTTTTTGCTGATGTTATCAGTGGTATCTTTTTCAAACTACATTTTCTATTTTCTAATGACTAGCCTGTGGAAACACTGATGGTTTTCATGTATTGATTTCCTACACAGACATGCTAGAGTCTCTCAATTGTACTTTTATCAGAATTGAAGACACTTTCAGATACTTCAGATAGATAGTTATATCCTCTGGGAACGACGGCTTCTTTGTGTCATCCTTTCAGATCTCCTGTTACCGTAACAAACTACCTGATGAAAACAACTTCAGGGGGGAGTTTCTTTCTGTCACAGTTTCAGAAGCCACTTGCTTCTGGGTTCAACAGGAGGCAGAACATCCTGGTGGGCAGCACATAGTGAGGTGAACTTGCTTAGAGAAGGCAGGGAGAGAGGAGTGGAGTGGCTGGTGGCCATTCACCCGTCTCTGCTGCTGCAACAGGTCAACAGCCAAGTGGGTGGTGCCACTCACATCTGGAGCAGGAACTCGCCCCTCATTTTGCCATCAGCTGTTTATGGAGACACCCTCCAGGGGTCACTCAGAATAATTTTTCAGGTGTTTTTCAACCCAGTCAAGTTAATGACATTAACCATCTCCTCTGCCCCTTCATCCCTGTGCAATTTTCTTGCTTCCTCTCTTCTTTCTTTCCTTTTCTCTTTAGGGCACTAAAGATCTTACTGTGATATAGGATTAAAGTATTGATAGCAGCAATACTTCTTATTTTTTTCTGAAAGAGAGTACTTTGAACTTTTTATCCTTATATTGTGTTTGCAGAATTGGGGCAATGATTCTTTAGCAGATTGAAAAGTTCTGTTTCTACTTATTAAGTGTCATCTCTTTGGTAGTTATAGGTGGATGTTATATTTCTATCAATGCTTTTTTTATAATGATGATCATATATTTTCCCTTTTACTTGTTAATTTTATGAATTAGAGTAATAGATTTTCTACTGTTAAACCATCCTTACATTCCTGAGTTTAACCAACTTGGACATAACGTATTTATATCCATTGATGAATTGGATTTGCTAACACTTTTTTTTGAATTATGAGTAATGTGAACCTAGAAATCTTCTTGAATTATTATCATTTTCCTTATTCACGTATTCTTTTTGTTTTGTGGTGCTGAGCTGCATTTTCTTTTTCTTTTTAGTTTGAGATAAGGTCTCATTAAGTTGCCCAGGCAGGGTTCAAACTTGCATCCTTCTGCCTCTGCCTCCTAGAGAGTTGCAATTTTAGGCATGTGCCATCCTGGATGGCAGTTATTTAATGTCTTTTGGAATCAGTGTTGTAGCTTTATTCCTTCAATACTTTTTCTTCTCTCCAGAAATTTTTATGTGAGATAGAAATTGTTTCTAGGATATTTGGAAAAATTAACTGTAAAATCAAAGGTGGTAAATTTTTTGTGCATAAAGTGGACCCTTACGAATTTAATTCATGCACAAGGTCTGGTTGTAACAGAAGTTCATCTGGCTTAGGTTCCTCTACACAGCCTTCAAAGTCTCTCTTCTATACACAGGCAGATCTCAGTGTCCTTAGAGAAAAATGGGCCAAGGATTTCTCTATGAATTCCACGCAAGAAAGGATGTTGTAATGTTCTTTCCAGAACTCTTTAATGGTAAAGTCTGCATCTGAGACCATCTGGAAGCATAAGTGGCTGGCATTCAGGTCATAACGCAAGACTTTGGTTATAAGTTAAAATTAAAATTCTGGTCATAGCTGAAGTTGTTCATATGTCAGGCTGGTTGTAACTTGAAGGGCTACTGTAAAAGTCTATTTAATGATTGATTTGAATTATTATAAGTCTAATCATATTCTTTGTATATTTTTTCCTTGAATAGGTTTTTAAAGATTTTATTTTCCTAGGAATTACCCATTTTGGCTAAAGTATTTTTAATATGTTAATTTAAAGTTTCTACAGAATTCTTCTATAATTAAAAATATTTATAAAAAGAGGAAATTAGGACATAAATCCACACAGTGAGGTGACCTTGTGAAAATATGCCAGAAGACACCTATCTGGGCCAAGGAGAAAAGTTCACAAGAAATCAACTCTGTCGACTTCTTTGTCCCAGAATTCTAACTTTGCAAACTGTGAGAAAATATTGGTTCTGGTATGTTATCACAGCCCTAGAAAAGTGATACATTTAAGTTATTAATTTATTGAATCATTACATTTTACTTATTAATAGTTCCTTAAAAGATAGAAGAAGCTGTTCACCTTATGGTGGCTGGAAAATAAAAAGAGAGAGAAAAGACAGGTAGGTCTTCAGGACTTGGCTTGAAAATGTTCCCCAAAGGCCTCATGCAGTCAATCATGAGGCTTTTAGAAAGTGATTGAATTATGAAAGTGATATACTTTGCTTGCTGTTAATAGATGAGGTCTAGTCAGAAAAGCTGAGTGACTAGTGGAATGATCAGAAAGGGTATATCTCTCTCTTTGGTTTGCTCCCTATCTCTCTGCTTCCTGACCACCATAACATTACACACTGTCCTCTGTTAAGGCTCTTACATCATGCTGTCTCTGTATTTAAGCTTGCCAAACAAAAAATGGAACTTCTGAACTCCAAATCAAGATAAACTTCCTTCCCTGTAAGATGTGAATTTTGGGTATTTTGTGGCAGTGCTGAGGAAAGTAAATAAGACATGTTTTGGTTCCAGAGAAGTGGGATTGTTGCCATGACTACCTGACTGTGTGGTTTAGAAGCATTTGGAACAGTCTCAAAGGAAGAGTTTGAAAACATTTGAAGATACCATCTAGAGATCCTTAGAATGCTCCAAGCTTTCTGTAAAATTCTGGTCAGAACTCAGAAGATCAGAGTGATGATTAAAAAAAAAAAAGGAGATGGTAAATTGGGCTTAGGAGATTTCAGGTAGGAACAAAGACACTATTGTCATTTGGGCTAGAGGCCATGTGTGTTATGCCATACAGTAAATTTGTCTACATTTGTTCAGAATGTAAGACTTTGCAGGAGATATAATTAAGGATAGAGGATTAATTCTGGTGGAATTAATCTTCTGGATTATTCTGGTGGAATAACTTCCAGGGAAGCACAATATTCATGCTGTAGCATGGGTATTTCTTATTGATTTTAGCAAGATTTACACTGAGAAATGGGAACAAAATCCTCACTTCTTTTTTTTTTTTTTTAATCTTTATTGGTACATTAAATATACACATCATGATTGCACTCCATAATGGGGATTTGTACCAGTATAAGACACAACTTAATTCTCATTTTTTCCCATAGCCCCACCCACCCTACCACCCCCCCATATATATAAAATTTGTTTCCTTACTTTTTTGTTACAATCTCAACAAAATCCTCACTTCTTAAAGGTTTTCAGTTTGGGGCCAGGGATTTAGCTCAGTGGTTCTGGCGCGTGTCTGACAAGTGTAAGGACCCGGGTTAGATCCCGGTAACCACATACAACAATGTGGGGTGTGGAGACTCAGGCCCACCAGCAATCAGAACCACATACCACAGTGATGGGTGTGGTGGTTCGCACCTGTCATCCCAGCACTAGTGAGGCAGAGGCAGGAGTTCTGCTGTGAGTTCAAGGCTGAGCTCAGGGCCAGCCTCAACTACAAAAAAATGAGACCCTGTCTCAAAATTAAAAAAGAGTTCTCAGTTTTTACAAAAAGAAAGCACCTGTGAGGTTAGACCAAAGAAAAGCTTAACTGCTAAAAAAGATTAGTATTCAAAAGAAGCAAAGTACTTTACATCAGAACAATAGCTTATCTTGAAAACATTGAAGGAATTAGCAATACCCTAACTTTATCAGGCTTATTGATCAGAAAAAACAAAAGGTTTTTCATTAAGAAGAAAGCCCCAGAAAGGCCAAACTTGCTGGGACTTGTTTCACACTACTCAGGCAGCCAGCCACTTAGAGGACCCTCATCCATGATCCAAGAGGTCATATTTACTGCTGAAACTGGTGATAAACATTAATGTCATTCATGTGGTGCTGTTTTTACAGGCTAGCAGAATGCAAGAGTTGTGAGACCAGGGAGGATGCCACCAAAATATTAAAAGAAAGCCTGGGATACTAGGTAGTGTGCCCTGAAAGAGCAATGAATGAAGCTATAAGTGTAACCAAACTGCACCAGAGACCCCAGGAACATCCACTAAGAAAAGCTTCAGGTATTGAGCGGAACCACACCAAAAGAGAGGCCTTGCAACTGGCAATACTGCACAGCATGACTGCACAGGTCATTTGCATTTCACATCTCATTGCCCCGACTTGTCCTGGGTTCTGGATATGGAGCTATAAAATTTAAGGCTTGCCCTGGTGGGTTTTAGTCTTGCTTTGGTCCCACTTCTTTTTGTTCTATTCATCTGTATTTGAGTGGAGCTGTTTATCTGTGCAATTTTACACTGGATGTGTTTAACTTTCTTTCTTTCTTTCTTTGAGACAAGATCTCGTTTTGTATTTCAGTCTGGCCCTGAACTCATTCTGTAGCCCAGGCAAGCCTGGAACTCACAGCAATCTTCCTGCCTCTGTCTCCAAGTGCTGGGATTACAGGCATGAGCCACCAAGCCTGCACTGTGGAGTGTGGTGCTGATTGCTGGTAGGTGTGAGTTTCCACACCCAGCATTGTTGTATGCGGCTACTGGCGATTGAACTAGGAACCTTGTGCTTGCAAGGTAGACGCTGGAACCACGGAGCCAAATCCCCCACCCACTTTCTTTCTGATTTTTGCAGAATCTCTCAGCTGAGATTTCCTTGAGCCTCAGAAGTGACTTTAGACTTGGACTTTTTGTCAACATTAGAACTTTTAAGGCTTTGGTGACTCTTAGAGAAGAACTAAGTACATTCTTTATGAAGAAACATGCATGAGACTTTGGGGGCTAGGCACAATTTTATGGTTTAGATCAAGAATGTCCTTGAAAGGCCTTGCATACTTAGAGCCAGGACTTGTGAAATGTGCTTGGATTGTGGGGTTGCATAATTGACTTGCTGTTGAGAGTTGAGGCCTGATTAGAAAGATGTCATTGATGGTGTGATTTGAATAGGTATATGTTCTTCCCTAGTTCTTCCTTTCTCTCTCTGCTTCCTGCCCACCAGGACATAGGCAGCTTTCCTCTGCCCAAGATCTTTGACCAAACCTCTCTTTTCTTGGAGCTGGTTGACCCTGGCCTCCAAAATGAGCAAAAGCACCTACTTTAGACAGTAGGTGCTGGATATTGGTGTCTCTATGACAAGAAAGGAAAAACAGGAAAAGAGCCAGGTCCTAGTATCACTTGCAGTGTTAAATCCTCAGTGTTATAATTTCTTCTCCTTAGGCCCCACCACCTAAAAGTTCCATCACCTCCCAATAGCACTGTGGCTTGGAGGCCAAGACCTTAACATGTGGGCCTTTGAGAGACATTCAGAATTCAAAGTCTAATAGTCATTGAGAGGCTATGTGCTTGATTATAATTCTACAAATATGGAAGATGTGGAGAAGGTATTTTATAGGCAATCACTAGTGCAATTTTCCTGACACCAAAGGTTTTGCTCTTCCTATTATGTACCACACTTTCCTGAACCTACAGAACACCAATTAGCCTAAACTGTGTGCATCGATTGGTTGACCTCATATAGTTGTGAAAGAATTTACTTAAGCTTCCTTACTGCATCTTAGAGCATCAGCATAATTCTATTTAAGCTTGTATGTTATTTTGCCCAAACAATAAATTATTCTTTGCTTTGATTTTGCTGAAAGGTTGTCCATCAACCCAGGAGACTTTTTCCAAGTGCAAGTGGAAGAGATAAAATCAGAAAGAAATCTTTCAAGATGAAGTTAGTTAACCAAAATTTCTATGGAATCATTTTGAAAAATTCCACCCAAACCCAGTGAATCATGCTTCCCCAATATCCATAGAGAAAGCAGACTTAAAACATGAACATATGATGAAGAAATATGAAAAATATGGTGAGGAAAATATGATGAAGAAATGTGGATCTTTAGGTGGAAAAAGGAAGATTCTAGATTGGGGCATGACAACTGTCTTCCAATGTCTGAATAGTTGCAGGTTAAAAACTGGATATTTTCTTTTTCTCATACCAGAGAAAAGATGCGATATGTATCTATCTGTGACCTATTTATTTCACTTATGAGGATATCCTCAAGGTATGTCCATTTAGGTAGAAATGATTCAAACTTATCATTTTTTATGGCAGAGTAGTACTCCATTCTGTAGAAGAACCACAGCTTTTTTATCCAGTCTCCAGTTGATGGACACTTGGGTTGTTTCCAAGATGTAGCAATCACAAACTGGGCTGCTATAAACAT
>PVIR01041321.1:0-12810 GCA_004026965.1 Petromus typicus
AAAAAAAAAAAAAAAAGAAATTATAAGTGTCAGGGAAGGTAGTGTGAAAGTTTTATTCCCATTTCCTTGAGATCACAGAGGAACTTGGGACAGGGAGAATCAGGTCTATGATGATGGAGATCATTTAAAGGAAGACTGCCTTGGATGGAATTACACATAATAAAATTCAGATTGTTACCTAATGGGGTGATATTCACGTATAGTTCTAGCGCTTGGGAAGCTGAGGCAAGAAGGTTGAAAGAACTTCAAGGCCAGCCAGGGATACTAGTGAGGTTAAGGCTAGCTTGAGCTATATAGCAAGACTGTGTCTCAAAAAATGTTTCATGCAAAACTAAAGAGGGATGGTATAGGAGGTGAAGCCAAAAGTTTAAAGGTTAGTAATTTGTAAGTTATAAGAACCATTGAAAGATTTTAAGCATGGTTACAAGGTTATCAGGAAAGTATTTGCAGTGAAGGTTAAGGGCCTGGGATTTAGCTCAGTGGTTCCGGGTCTACCTCAAGCAAGGGTAAGGTTCCGAGTTCTAAGCCTGGTACCTCATACCATGATACTGTGCATAGTGGTTCACGCTTGTAATACCACAGTATTTGGGAGGCAGAAGTAGGGGGACTGCTGTGAGTTCAAAGCTAGCCTGGGCTACCTAGTGAACTCAGAGCCAGCCTGAATATACAGAACAATAAGGACTTTGTGTGGTAAGAGGCTTAAGCCATGTTCATTTCAACTATTCATTGGGGAGCTTTGTAGCCATACAGATTTCACCTTTAGAGAATGCACACAGGGCGTCTGTATATGAGAATAAGGGAATATTGGAGGCTTTTGTCTTTATCTGAGAGAAGAGTGGGGAAGAGGAAAACCCTGTGCTGAGTTAGCCAGCTTTGAAAGCCAACTCATTGAAGGGGGAGTTGGAAAAGAAGTCTGTAAAGGCCAAGGACTCTCCTGGCCTATCCCTTTAACCTTTCCTTTCCTATTCCCTCAGGCCAAACTGCAGGGGCATGTGGAACCACTTAGAAAGCACTTAGAAGCTGTGCAGAAGATGAAGGCCAAGGAGGAGAGGCGAGTGACAGAGCTAAAGGTGTGTCAATGTCTTTCAACAAGCTGACTGGTCCTGTGATCAGGGCAAAGAAAATGGGGCTGCCCGCTCACAAGTGATGACTAGATTCTCAGGAGGGTATAGTAAGGCCTGGGAATGGGCTAGATGGCACCTGAGGCAATGAGGCAGCTTTAAGGTTTAGGAACTATGTTACTTCCTAGGTTCTAAAATGAATGAAAACAGGCCTGATTTGGCAAGATTGAGTTCCTGGCCTAAGGCTTCAGAGCAAGGCCTTCTGTCCAGACCTTACCTCTGACAGTGGATAGGACAGTGAGCAGAAGGGGCAAAACCTACACAGAGAAGCCCCAGGACTCAGAATAAATATAGGTAGTTGGCAGACAAACTGAACATAAGAGGGATATGGTCCAGGGAAGCTTTTGATGTCCCAAGAAGGGCCCAGAGTATATGGGGGAAGGGAAGAATTAGTGAGTGTTTGCATTGCAGGAAACTACTGTTTCATAGTTCAGTGTTTCTAGACCCTTTTTCACAATTGCTCACCCCTCCCCATGGAAGCTTTAAAAATATTTCCCATTAATTCCCACCCCTCGATCCTCTCTGCCTGCTTTTTACTTTTATTTATTTTTTTTTTGAGACAGGGTTTTGCTTTGTAGTTCAGGCTGGCCCTGGGCTATGTAGCCCAAGCAAGCCTGGAACTCACAGCAATCCTCCTGCCTCTGCCTTCCTAGTGCTAGGATTATAGGCGTGAGCTACCACACCTAGCACCGTGGTATGTGGTTCTGATTGTTGGTGGGCATGAGTCACCACGCCCAGCATCGATGTATGTGGTATCCCTGGGCCCTTGCACTTCCAAGTTAGGTGCCAAAACAACTGAGCCAAATATCCGGCCCTCTGCCTGCTTTTTATTTTTATTTTTTTATTTTTGAGACAGGCTTGTAGTTCAGGCTGGCCTTGAGCTCAGCCTCCAACTCACATCACAGCAGTCCTCCTGCCTCTTGCCTCCTGAGTGCTGGGATTATAGGCGTGAGCCACCACGCCCGGCACTGTGGTATGTGGTGCTGGTTGCTGCTGGGTATGAGTCTCCATGCCCAGTATTATATGTGATTACTGGGGGATAGAATCTGGGTCCTTGCGCTTGCAAAACAGGCACCGGAACCACTGAGCTTAATGCCCGGCCGTCTGCCTGCTTTTTAGAAGGCCCACAGGCCTGCTGGAATGGACTGGCACTGTAAACTTCAGAGGTCAAGTCAGGACATTTGTTTCTTCTCCCCCTCTGTCCCAGCATTTTTCTCTGTGGTCAGTGGCATTGCCACCTACATATTAGGAATGCTGCTACTAGTAAACACATAGCACCAAATGGCAGAATCTGAGTCTTCTGGTCACCTGCCTGTGACTGACTTGCCCAAGTAGGATGTGCAGAAGTGCCAGATCTGAATATTAGTCAGAGTAAAACTGGTGTGACAATTTCTCTTTCCATCCACTTGGCCTACCAGGATCTCCTTCCTAATGTTAATGTCCCAACATCCCAGGTTGGTCCAAGCAAATCGGTTGAGACTAGACAGGTTTTTGGTTCTTTGTATCCATGAATTCCACATCCATGCATTTATTCGACTTTAGATAGAAAGTATTTGGGAAAAATAATTGTATCTGTACTGAACATGTATGGACCTCTTCTCCTTGTCATTATTTACTGAATAATACAATGGAACAAATGTTTGCATAACATTTATATTGTCTTTTGTATTATAAGTAATGTATGTTTCAAGTATATAGGAATATGTATGTAAGTTATATGCAAATATTATGCCGTTTTACAAGAGGGACTTCAGCATCTGTAGACTTTATTCTGGATCCAAACCCCCTTGAATACCTTCGGACACTGGTACCTACATAGTATCCTTGATTTTTCTTCTTCCCCCACATAATGTAAAATATTTACTACCTTACCTTTAGAGAAGACTGCTGATTCCTCATCTAAAAGGCTTGAATGACTCTCCTAAAAACACAACTAGCTGGGTATGGTAGCTCAGGCATCCAATCCCAGCACTAGACAGGCTGAGGCAGAAGGATAATTTCAATTTTGAGGCCAGCCTGGCTACACAATGAGTTAAAGGCCAGCCTAGACTACCTAGTGAGACCTTGCCTCAAACAGAATGAAAAAAATGTCACTGTAATGTACTATATTGTGAGGACTCTAATATCATTTGATTACTAAATCCTGTTACTGATTTAAAAAGTATTCTAGCTTTTCTCACATAGTTGGCACTATACCAGAGTCTGACAACCCTGTCAAAAAAGACATACTTATTCCCTGCCACTGAGTGCTTTGGGTGAAGTGAGGGACAGTTTTAAAAAATACTTCATTGTAAACATACATAGAACATGGAGGGAAAATAATGGTATTTATGGAGGTAGAGCTGATTTAGATTTGGAGAATAAAGTTGCTTTGGAACATGTAAACTTAAACTCAAAGAGTGAGGCAAATTAGGTAGAGATAAGTATACTGGTTGGTGAGCTTAGGACCAATGTGCCAGCAACGTGGGAATGAGACATGGTAAGGCCTGGAGGTGGTGTTTCTTAGATGTGGGGAATAAGGGCTCTTTTTGCTTGGATTGAGAGGCAGCAGTTAGAAAACTGGAGGTTTACCTTCTCATATGTTTAGGTGGTATCTACATACCCTTTGCATCATTCCAGAGCCAGATGAAGTCAGAGCTGGCAGCTGTGGCCTCAGAATTTGGGCGGCTAACACGGTTTCTGGCTGAAGAGCAGGCAGGGCTGGAGCGGCGTCTCCGAGAGATGCATGAAGCTCAGCTGGGGCATGCTGGAGCGGTGGCGAGCCGCCTTGCAGAGCAGGCTGCCCAGCTGACCCGCCTGCTGGCTGAGGCCCAGGAGAGGAGCCAGCAGGGGGGTCTTCGGCTACTCCAGGTGAGCAGTCCTCCTCTGTCCCACCCCTCACCCCCTAGCTCTGTTGGCCATCCTTAGGCAGTTTACTATATTCCTAGCGAGAGCTGCTGCTTTTCTCACTGGAAAATACCCAGTGATTTAACAATGTTTTTTGAAGCTGGAGATAGTGTTGAATGTAGTGTAATTGAAAAAAAGGAAATTTGAGATTGGGAGGGGTTTAAATGCATTAAGAAACTTTTTGACAGTGACTTCCTAAAAAAGGTGATTCAGTGAAAATTCTTTACTGAGCTCACAGCAGGATGAGGCATGGGGGGTGGTTGAGGCTAAAGTGAATACAAGTTTATTGAGAGCTCTGCCTCTCCTTTCCTCAAGTTCAGACCGTTCTCTGGCTGGAGATTAGGAGAAAATAGTTGTCCCTGTATAGCTGACACTCTCTTTATCTCTTTCTCCCTCTCCTTTTTATTATTCCCAGGACATCAAGGAGACTTTCAATAGGTGTGTTCCCATGTTACCCTCTGTGACCCAGTAGCATTTGGTTCCCCATCCCTGCCTTTCTTGGGTATCCCCCTCCTCTCCTTCCTTCCCTAGGACCTGACATTCTGCTTCCTGGATCCTCCTCTCCTTCCCCTCAGCTTCTGCTCTTCCCTCTGGGATTACCATGGTCCCACCCCCTGCCCGGTCCCCTTCTCCAGGTGTGAAGAGGTACAGCTGCAGCCCCCAGAGATCTGGTCCCCTGACCCGTGCCAACCCCATAGCCATGACTTCCTGACAGACGCCATCGTGAGGAAAATGAGCCGGATGTTCTGTCAGGCTGCGAGAGGTAGGGAGGTCACTCATACGACCTTCCTTTGCCTTTCCTTTCACACTGGAGATTGGGTTCTGAGGAAGATGGGCCCTGTGGAAGTGTAGGGGGATGAATAGGAACAGTTTACAAGTAGACCACTCTGGGGTTTCAAGCCAAAGAGTAGCTTCTGTCTTAGCCCAGATAGGTTTTGGTTGAGATGGCAAAAGCCAGTGACACAGGAGGGCTAGGAACAATGGGGCAAAGGGTGGAGCCTGTAAAAATATGAGCCTGACCTTTATGATGGTGTCAGCTGGACGAGGGAAAATGGACAGAGTGGGAGGGGGAGGAAGGATAGCAAAAAAGGCCTAACCCGTGGAACTGGCTGCTGATTGGGAACAGTCGTTCCAGCCCTGGCATATTTGTCCTCCCTCCTCCCAAGTGGACCTGACGTTGGACCCTGACACGGCTCACCCTGCCCTGATGCTGTCCCCTGACCGCCGGGGTGTCCGCTTGGCAGAGAGGCGGCAGGAGGTTGCTGACCATCCCAAGGGCTTCTCCGCTGACTGCTGCGTACTGGGGGCCCAGGGCTTCCGCTCTGGCCGGCACTACTGGGAGGTAGAGGTGGGTGGGCGGCGGGGTTGGGCGGTGGGTGCTGCCCGTGAGTCAACCCATCATAAAGAAAAGGTGGGCTTCGGGGGTTCCTCTGTGGGCAGTGGGGATGCCAGCTCCTCACGCCATCACCATCGCCGTCGCCGTCTCCACCTGCCTCAGCAGTCCATACTCCAGCGGGAAGTGTGGTGTGTGGGCACCAATGGCAAACGCTACCAGGCACAGAGCTCAACAGAGCAGACGCTGCTGAGCCCAAGTGAGAAACCACGGCGTTTTGGCGTGTATCTGGACTATGAGGCTGGGCGTCTGGGCTTCTACAATGCGGAGACTCTAGCCCATGTGCACACCTTCTCAGCTGCCTTTCTGGGCGAGCGTGTCTTCCCCTTTTTCCGGGTGCTCTCAAAGGGAACCCGCATCAAGCTCTGCCCTTGATTAGCCTGCCACCCGCACGGGCCCTTCTGGTCAGCACTAGGGGGGCGGGTGGTGGTGGATGGTGGCCCATCACTGCATTGTTTCCTGCTTCTCTCTCTAATAAACCTAAGAACCCTCCTGATCTCCAGCTTTGCCTTCTCTCACCTACTGTCTGCCCAACAGGTCTGCATGGGCCTCTGAGAACTGGTTTTCCTTCTCCATCTGCCTGATCTAATCTAGTCCTTGGGAGTTTTGAGTAGGGAGGATTGTATACCTTCACCCATACTCTTTCAGTCAATCAGTTGAGGCCAAAGGGCTTGGGCAGGACTTGTAACATCCCCAATCTTTGTTTTCTGGTACAAAATTTAGATAGGGATTTGGAAACTTGGGGGAGGCACGCTGAACAAAAGGGTCAAGCTGAGTAAAGAAGCTATCTGCTCTCCTGGGGAAGGAAGGACTGTACTTTCTTTCCATCCTCAATTTCTACCTCTTTAGACTAATCCAAATTTAGCCCAGTGAGATGGTCCACATGGTTTAAACTACATGTCCACCAATAAATTATTTTCCCTATCCTTTTCCCAACACTCAATCTAAAAAGTAAAACTCCTTATCTCACCCCTCTAGGCCTTCTCATCGCTAGGGCCCTTTCCACTTTGTCCACTGGAGTTGCTTTTAGTTTCTAGCCTGTTCCCAAGCCTTTGAATTCCATTTGAAAAGCTCTGAGGGGAAGCCCACAAACAGGGATTTGGGTACACAGGAGACTTGGGTGTAATTATTTTTCTAGTTAACTTCTTTGCTTTCTGTCACTTAAATCAGTTTTTGCTCATGGCTGAAGTCAATTTATATGTTCCTGGGGAAAACAGCAGGTGCATTGTGTTACAGAAATAAAGCTTATTTGTTTCTTTCGTGGAGGCTGTTCCTTTTGCTGAGCAGAATGTGAGGATTTCACTTAACTGGTTAATGTTTTAACAGCTATTTATCCTCATAACCTAGAGTTGGGGATTTAAGTCAAGCCAGTGGTACTTATACTTTCTCTTTTCCTCTTACAAAAGCAATTGTGTGATTAGACAATACCAATTGTTCCAGTTTTTTTTAGTTTTTTGAGATAGTCTTGCTTTTTTGTAGTTCAGGCTGATCCTGAACTCAGCCTCCAACTCAGCAATCCTCCTGCCTCTGCCTCCCCAGTGCTGGGATTACAGGTGTGATCTACCATGCTCTGCATTGTGGTATGGGGTTCTCATTGCTGGTGGGTGTGAGTCAGCATGCCCAGCCTTGTTTTATGTGGTTACTGGGGGTCGAACCTGGGCCCTTGTGCCCCAACCACTGAGCTAAAAGCCCCAGCCCGTGACAAGATAGTTTGACCAAACTTTTGAACACCAAATTGATCTAGATTATGCAAACTTAAAACCTGTTTCCTAAAGGTGTAACTTTGAAGGAAGAGATAATATTCACCTCTTTAATTTGCTCTGTTAGAAGACTTCAACCTGAGGCATCTCCTAGTCCTAAATCGGCTGTGACAACTTTGAAATCATCCCTTATACTCAAGAATGTTTACTTTAGCTTAAAGTAGGTCACAAATGTGACCTACCCTATAAGGGAGTGTAACACAGGGGATGTTTGGGGAACTTAACTTACATCATTTCCTATAAATACCATTTCTGATGCTTGCCTAACAGTACAGGAAACTGAGACTGATTATATCCCCTTTCCTCACACAGTCCCTGTTCAGCATGCTTATGTTAGCCAGTGCCAACTGAATTATCTTAACTTGTACAGGTTAAGACAATGCATTGCTTAGCAGAGAAAAGTTATCTTTTTTATTGGCCGCCTCAAATGATCTTCCTGCCTCTGCTTACCCTCGTAGTTGGGATTGTAAGCATGTATCACTGCTGCTGCTGAGAAAAATGCTATCTAAAAGTTAGAACTGAAGCCAGTTTTAGAAAGCCAGTTTATTTTTTAAAGCTGATATATTTCTAGCGGGTGCCAATAGTCACCTGCCACACTCGCACCAGGTTATCTGTGTAGCCAGCAAACAGAGTCTGTAAAGGAGAAACAACAGTCATAGGTCAGGATCAGCCAATGGACTCTGCAGTCCCAAGTTGGCCTTTCCTTTAAGAGCCCCCTCCCCTTAACCAGCAGGTTGCAGGAACCGATCACAATATCCCGGAGGAAAAGCAAGCTGGAAATAAGGACTCAAAATGTTTTAAAATTAGTTCACTTAAAGTAGGTTACCAAACACTAGTAACCACTACCCTTTAGATTATCCTTTTACTGATGCAGAATACTACCTGGCATTCACTAGCATAGCTAATCAGTTTATCCTAATCAACTTGGCCAACCTACTGTTTATGTCAAAGACAGTCTTGTGCCTGATTAGACAGAGTAGCAGAAAAAAAGGGGAGACAAGTTATAGGCTGTCACCTGAGGACAGATACACTTACTTGGCCATCAGCAGACCAGGCCAGCGAGGTGCACTGGGGCGGCTCTGCCTTGCTGCTTGTACTTATAACTTCTTGCTTCAGTTCATCTACGATGATCTTACCCTCTAAGTCCTGGGAACAAGCCAAAGCCAGATTAAGGACAGCTTCCACATTTACAGTGCTGACTTACCTTTTGTTCCTCATGGAGTATGTGGCAAGGCCTAGAAGTATCTAGCTGGCAGCTAAGAATAATACTGCGAAACATCCTAAAATGCACATGATGAGCATCTGTGACAAGAATTATCTACTAGACCAAGGGGATAGTTAAGCCTAGGGTGAGTCAGCTGCAGAATCTCCTCTTGCAAAAATTCTTATCCTAGGAAATTTTAACCTTTTTGGGACTCCATTAACAGTTGAACATCAGCATTTGCTTAGGAAGCTTACCTCCCTGTCAGACGACACATACAATTATCACCATATTACTAGTGCAGGGGTGTGATTACACAGTGTTAGAATACAGGCAGGTATTAAATCCTTAATGTAGGTGTACTCACCCAGATCTTGATGCTAGGGCCAGTGGCAGCACAGAGCCAGTAGCGGTTAGGGCTGAAGCACAAGGCATTGATGATGTCTCCTCCATCTAATGTATAAAGATGCTTGCCTTCATTGAGATCCCACAGCATGGCCTGGCCATCCTGGGCAGAAGAAAAGATGGGTAACCTCTTCTGAATGTGAATCCCACCCACCTGAAGGATAAAAACTGATTCTCATGTTCCCCACAGTAGCCTGACTTCCTAAAAGAGAATGACTCAAGTAGCAGTATATCTCTAAGTCCTTTCTTCAGTGGGTGATACCTCACTGGCTGTTATCAAGAACCTCTAACGACTTACAAATAACTCACTGTAAGTTGTAAAAAATAGAGCTCACCTGCTTCAAGGAAACTACAGAAAACAGCTTTTCGGACTATATGCTCAGTCTATTTTCAGAAAAGTATCTTACAAAAACATAGTTCTGAATAACTCGGCTAATTTTTAAGTGACACTTTGTTAAAGGCACTGTATGGTATCTGTGAATAGGAAGATGCCTTGCTTCCAAATACCTTTCCTCCTGAAGCACATAGGGATCCATCTGGAGAAACTGTCACAGTGTTTAGATAGCCAGTATGACCAATATGGTTGGTCTTCAGCTTGCAGTTGGCCAAATTCCATACCTACAAAGATAGTCATTCAGGCATTAAACAGTGTAGCTCTAAACCAGCCAGGATAGCAGGATCCAAGTTCAACAAAAAAAGCACAACTTATTTAAAGAAGTTATCCTGGCCACTCAGTATCATAAAAAACAAATTCACAAGAGCTGATGTGACCCATGTAAAGGATCAATTAATTACATCAGAACAAATGTCAAAAATGGTGTGTATGAAAAAAATACTAAAAGGGAAAACATGAATGTTCAAAGAACCAGGGAGGTAATGGCAGCACACTGTGACCCTGTCCTCTGCCTTGAAGCTCACCTTGACCAGCTTGTCCCAGCCACAGGAGACGATGATAGGGTTGCTGCTATTGGGTGAGAAACGGACACAAGACACCCACTCAGAGTGACTCTCATCCTATAGGAAGAAATAAAAAGTCTCATCCCAGAATGTTAGACACCACCCATGGATGAACAACATTGCATTCATTCTCAGAACCCAAACCTCCAAGACCCAGATTAGATTTAGAATTAAAAAAAACAAAGGTCAAAAGGGTGGGAGAAGGCCAGGGATTTAGATCAGCAGCACCACACCCGCCTCACAAGCAAAAAGGGTGTGGGAGAACCCTGAACGTGTGCTCTCTCTCTCTCTGCCACTGCTTTCACTTTACCTGGACAGTGTATTTGCATACACCCAGTGTATTCCATAATTTTATGGTTTTGTCTCGGGATCCAGAGACAATCTGCCGGTTGTCAGAAGAGAAGGCCACACTTAGCACATCCTTGGTATGGCCTACAAATCGTCTTGTGGTGGTGCCGCTGAAAGAAAGGAACAAGATTACTCTCTAGACAGACTTTACAAACTTTCTCCTTCCAGTTAGATTTTACCCTAGCCTATCCTTGATCAAAGAATATATTACTCATACAATCAAGGACGTAGCTTTATTCCACTAAGCCTTTGGGTGAGTATAGGCCAGAGAATCCACTCAGAATTGCAGGACATGTCCTCATTCCCTCATGGGGATTGGCTGACAATGTCATCTGTCATCACCAGGATCCTCTATTACACTTGCCAAATATTCGACCACCATAAGACAAAACCTGTTCAAACTGAAGCCAAGTTCCCAACCGCCATACATGGGGAAAAGAAAAAAAAAAAAGTTGAAGCGGACCAGTTCTCAGCAGCCCAGGGTACCTAGCTCCAAGAAAGAAGGGTAAACTGACAACCATCTTCTGAGTATTCTTTGCTGTACCTTTACCTAGATGAATCAGATCTTCCCTGGGGCAACCCCTCCCAAAGATATCCATCTACCTTATATCCATCTACCTTATTTGTGCCCAGCTTTCTTCCCCAAGACCCCAGAGTAGCTACTTGCGTTGTAAGATCCCAGAGGCGCAGGGTCCCGTCCCAGGAGCCAGAGAGGGCGAACTGGCCATCTGAAGAGATGACCACATCACTAACAAAGTGGGAGTGACCCCTCAAGGCACGCTGTGGGATGCCATAATTGGTTTCATCCCTGGTCAGCTTCCACATGATGATAGTCTTGTCTAAAAAAAGGGAGATAAAATAAAGATAAGGAAAACCAGTAAAGAACCCAGGTGCCTCAGGGTCATGAGTGGGTTAACAAAATGAAAAGGTCACTTAGGTCAGGAACTAACTCTAAGTTATGAGCGCAATTACTCTCCAAGACTGACTCGATATTCCAGAACAGAAACAGGAGTTTCTGAGATATACTATTAGATTTCGAATCAGAGATATGAATATCTTTTCCTGAGTCAGTCTAATTCATACCTTCTCTGAAGCCTAATGGGGTGAACAAAACTTTTGGTACAAAATTTCTGGCTGGGGGACTCGACAGAAATGATAGCAAATGAAAGGCAGAGCCTCGGGGGTCATCCACCTTTGTGAGCCAAGGGCCAGGCGACAGCTCAGAAACAGCCTCTGGATTTCAGCAGGACTCAGATGGCATGTTGGACTCATCACCGCTGCGCCCTGAAGGCCTCTGGGTGCACTTCACTACACTTGCTGGAGCGCAGGAAAATTTTAAACAATAACTTTTCTGACAGGGAGGAATTGTCTCAACCCGGTCATCTGCAAAGCGGCTCGCCTGGGCTGAAATATAGTTTGGGCTGCGTGCCCCACTCATACCCAGCGGAGAAGTCTATTGGGTCGGCCACTGGCTCTGCAACGAGTCGCATGCAATCCCTAACCACCCAAACTACTGCTCCGCACCTTAGCCCGTACCTCGAGAGGCAGAGAGAATCATGTCCGGGAATTGTGGGGTAGTGGCGATCTGGGTTACCCAGCCATTGTGACCCTTCAGGGTACCACGAAGAGTCATCTGTTCAGTCATGGTAACGGCAGAGGAGGGTGTCGCTGCACCGATGAGGATGGCAACAGATGTTTCACAGAGAAAGCCGCCGCCACCGCTCACGGCACCATGCAGCCTAGAAAAGGAAAGGCCCAATCCCACCGGAACCGGAAGTTAGCGCCAGCCGGAGAGAAATGGCGACCCCCAAGACTCACCGTTAAGCAAGATGGCGGCTCCCTATAAGGCAAAAAGGAGACGTGAAATCGCAAATTACTGGCTTTTCCACCGCGCAACATAACTTTTTCAGCGCTGTACAAGAAAAATCTGAAACTAACACTTTATATGTTTAAAAGCCTTCTCAAGCAATTTTAGAGGGATGGAAAAGTGAAAGAAAAGAACTGTACGGCACATACCCATAACATAGCTTAGCGGCTTTTGCGACCCTACGTGGTTTAAAGCGAGAACCGCCCTTCCCTTTGATTTCTGGGAACGCAAAGTGGGAGGGGTTTCATTTTCGAGTCAGCCAGTGCCGGGGCGGAGGGCATTTTGAAAGGTTTGTTGCGCGGTTTTTAGTGAACTTTAAAAATCGTGCTCAGTTTGAGGCTGAGCTCAGGGCCAGCCTGAACCACAAAAGTGAGACCCTGTCTCAAAAAAACCTAAAAAAAAAAAAAAAAATCGTGCTCAGGTGAATTACTGAACTCAGTAGATTTCCGTGTACGGAAGGCGTTCTTAATAGGTCTGATGACGTTGGTAGAAGCACGATACGTGAAAGAATTTAGACCTGGGAGGATTAAGGCCGGAACTGAAAGATTTTTTAAACATTAATTGTATCGGTACATATTTTGACATGCATAATGATCAGGTTCATCATAGGAATTTGTACCCATACAGAATTTATCTTAATTCTTTTTTTTAGGTTTTTGGAGACAGGGTCTCGTTTTGTGGTTCAGGCTGGCCCTGAGCTCAGCCTCCAACTCACATCACAATCCTCCTGCCTCTGCCTCCCGAGTGCTGGGATTACAGGCGTGAGCCACCACGCCCGGCACTGTGGTATGTGGTACTGGTTGCTGCTGGGTGTGAGTCTCCACACCCAGTATTGTTATGTGGTTACCGGGGAATCGAACCCGGGCCCTTGC
>PVIR01041322.1:0-12817 GCA_004026965.1 Petromus typicus
TAACAATACTGGGTGTGGAGACCCACACCCAGCAGCAACCAGTACCACATACCACATTGCCGGGCGTGGTGGCTCATGCCTGTAATCCCAGCACTCGGGAGGCAGAGGCAGGAGGATTGTGATGTGAGTTGGAGGCTGAGCTCAGGGCCAGCCTGAACCACAAAGCGAGACCCTGTCTCAAAAAAAAAAAAAAAAAAAAAAAAAAAAAAGAATACCTTTTCATTGCAGGCATGCTTAACCAGCATGGATGTGTGATATCATTTGTCTTATTAAGGTAAATAAAAAGGAATCTAGATAAGCCAGACATCCTTTTTTTTTTTTTTTTTTTGAGACAGGGTCTCACTTTTTGTAATTCAGGCCAGTCCTGTGCTCACTATGTAGCCCTGGAAAGCCTCAAACTCACAACAATCCTCCTGCCACTGCCTCCTGAATGCTGGGATTACAGGCCTGAGCTACCAGGCCCAGCATTGTAGTACATGGTTACCAGGGATCGAACTCAGGACCTTACGCTTGCAAGGCAGATGCCAGACCACTGAGCTAAATCCCTGGCCTCCAGACATCCTATTCTTTGCATTGCTAATGAACCCTTTGAGGAAGAATGGCTTGGAGGGACCACACATCACTTAATAAATTCCCTTGTTCCTTCTCTTTCTCAAGTCAAACTAATATGCCTGAAAAATGATAGCCCAATAAATTAGGAAGAAGAGAAAAAGGGAACTAATGTTGTCTCCCTTCTATCTGATATATAAATCACTAAGTTAACATCTTTAACCAAATGGGGATTTGTAGAGTCTAGTTGTGGTTTTACACTCTTTAAAAACAAGGTTAGACCTTAAAGGGCCAAGAAACAAGGCTGCCATCCACCCCTCCTCCCTCCTGAATCTTAGCAATTTAGTAGGAATGGACCTGTAGATGCTTGGAGAGGACTTGGAGAAATACTTTAAGTCAGAATTGAGATCTTTCTCTGAACTGCGCTCTGACTCACCTTCAGGCTCTGAGAGTTGGATGAGCTCATGTGGTCAATAAAAATTGCCTAAGATCCTACCTGACAAATGATGCTTCCCTTTACTCTCCCAGCACAGTGTGGATCACAGCCTCACAGAGGAAGTGCCTGTTACCCAATATCTGGTCCTAAACCAATGCTCTGACTCAGGTTAAGCTACATCAAATCATAGACTCCTGTAAAGCAAAGTTCTCCTAGAGACATTAGTGGAACCGCTCCAATGAGCATTCTGAGAGCTCTAGATTGAAATATACAGTGGAAAATGGAAGGAAGGTAGGAAGGAGAGGTCGATGACAGAAAGAGAGGAGAGAAGGGAAGGAGAAAGACAGGTGGGAAGAGGAAAAAGAAGAAATGTCCCCACTTTTAAGAGCACATTGTCTACCAGGGAATAGAAAGCATGTTCAAATAAAAGATACTCTCTACCTCAATGGAGGAAAGAGCATTTTAACAAATGGTGCTCCAAAAACTGAGTTTCAATCTGCCAGATTAAAACTAAAACTACATCTTTCACCATGTACTAAACTGAAATCCAAGTGGATTAAAGATCTAGTTAGTAAAACAGAAACACTAAACCTGCTGGAAGATAGGACCGGTAGAACTCTTGGAGACACTGGCTTAGAGAAAGACTATGAATAAAAACTGAGCAGCATGGGAACTAGCAGAAAGAATCAACAGTGAGGATCTCATCTTATTAAAAAGCTTCTGCATAGCAAAAGAAACCACCAACAGAGCAAAACAACAGCCCATAATTCAGGAAATAATTTTACCAGATTTTCAGCAGACAAAGGACTACTATGATCCCTGGTAACCACATACAACAATGCAAGGTGTGGAGACTCATGCCCACCAGCAATCAGTACCACATACCACAATGCCAGGCGTGGTGGCTCATACCTGTAATCCCAGCATTCAGAAGGCAGAGGCAGGAGAGGATTGCTGTGGGTTTGAGGCTCACCTGGGCTACATAATGAGCTCAGGGCCAGCCTGAACTACAAAGTGAGAACCTGTCTCAAAAAAAAAAAAAAAAAAATATTGAGACCTCCCCCAAATTTAAAAACCCAATTCAAAAATGGGCATCTGAAATGAATAGACATTTTTCAAATAAAGAAGTAAAACCAGAAAAGAAATACATAAAAAAAGTTCAACAGCACTGGTCATTCAAGAGATGCAGATGAAAGCAACACTGAGATTTCATCTCACTCCAGAAATAATGGCTGCTATCAAGAAATCAACCAACAACAGATGCTGATGGAGCTGTGGTAGAAAAAGGAACATTTTTCCCTTCAGAGTGGGAATGTAGACTGGTGCAACTACTGTAGAAATTAGTGCGGAGATTCCTCAAAAACTAGGATTAGAAGTCCTATTTTGACCCTGCTATTTCCCTGTTTAGTATATTCACAAAATAATCAAATCATCATATACTAGTACAAATTCTCAACGTTGAATGCAATGATGATGAGTATATATAATATACCAATAAAGATTTGAATTTAAAAAATCAAATCATACCATAGCAACATCTGTGAACCCATGTTTATAGCAGCACAGTTTGTAATAGCTAGATCTTAGAAACAGCCAAAATCCCATCAACTAGAGACTGGATAAAGAAAACATGAGTTTTTATAAAACAGAGTGATACTCGGTCATAAGGATGATAAATTAGACGTTTATAGCTAAATAGAGGCACTTTGAAGCCATGCTCAGAAGTGAAATAAATAGGACAAAAATGTGGAATACCATATTGTTTCTCTAGTGTGAGAATCTCAAGGTGTAAATGAGGTCCAGAATGTGTGATAGGTATTGTGAAATAGGAAGAAAATGTTGAAAAGGAAGGTGAACTGGGTGGGAGCAGAGGAAAACAAAGAAGAGAAAGAAATTTAATTGTAAAGAGGAAAAAATCAGAAACAAATCTTTTGCATATAGGCAGGTAGGGAGTTGAGAAGATGGCAGGGGAATGAAAAAAATAAGAATCAAGATAAATTATGTACAAGTACTAATTCTCAATGAGAAATGTGATCATAATGTATTCCTAAAGTGTACCAATAAACTCAATTTATTTTTTAAAATACTATTTAGATGCTTAGTCATGACTTAAAACCAAATACAGTCCAGAGGCACAGCAGGAAATAACAATGAGAAGATCTCTTCATTAGGATATTTCTTAACTTTATGGAGTCTATTCTAATGTTTTTCATAGGACCAAAAATTCTTGCTACTTACTAAATATAGAAATACCCAAGAACAAATGTGAACGAATCTCCACCAATGTGTTTGCATTTCACCACCTCGCATTTCACCACAGGAACCCAGGCCAAGTCAGAGGCGGACTGTGATTCCTACAAATAAGGTACAGAGTGGCAGGGAAGCCAGCATTTTCCTTTCAGATAAATGTATAATTAAAACCCTGATTCATAGATTTGCTAATTGAACTTCCTGCTGTGGACATGGGACATACTTGGCAGGAGCAATAAAGAACTGTTCCAGAGAGCTCAAATTGCCGTGGTTTCTTTTAAGTACTTCAATATGCCTATCTTTGAAGAGTGATTAGAAAATAAAAGAATGTGAGTGGGAGTCAATTCAAGTAAGAGGTAAAGGAGAAAAATGATTGACAAAATGTGATAGGTGCTTCTCAAACGACAGGAAATGAGAAGGGAAATTCATCCACTACGATGAAGCTCTCTGCTCTTGAAACTAAAGAAGTCATTAAACAACAAAATGTTTGTCCCTTTCCACCATGGCCAGGACAGTAATATCAGCCCTCGGCCTTCTGTTCTCACTGAGATGGCAGGCATTATGTCAACAGCCCACACGCTGCTAAGCGGTAGCATTTTTATATTATAGAAAATGTTCCTGCCCCCCAGGGCAGAAGTCCCAGACCACTCCCGAGAAATACCACCCTGACACTCCACCCCCATCCACCCTTCTCAGACCCGCACGTGTCTTGAGTACCCAGTTTTCCATTCTCTTTCTCTCCATGCTTAACTGCGAACTTCAGATAGCTGACCAGGTCCTCCTTAGTGACCTCATTCCTATAAATCCCATCTCTAATCCACAGTTAAAATTCAACAAATAGCTGTTAACTTTATGAGTAATCATACCCATTATTCTTTTCTACTTTGACTTTCTGAAAAGTTAGCACAACATTTTCCATGTTATTCCTCCATTCCACACTTCTGGATCCATTATCTCATCTACTAGAGTATGTCAGTGTCCACCTGGAACTTGACCAGATTTGCTGTGCATCTAGTCATGTTTTCCAGTGGGTGGTACCTTCTCAAGACAACCTCCTGACTGACTATTAATAACCTTTCTTCACCACCTCTAAACACATTGGTCACCTTCATTCCTAGCAATTGCATAGTTAGTACCATCTAGACATGCAGTCTTAGTATTTCCAGTCTCATCTCATCTGTGGAATGCTAATTCTGTGGGATATTAATACATGTTATTAAAAAAAAGCTATAAGCAAGTGATGCACGTGAAAACCATGTCTCATTTTCCATCTTTAAAACTCACAACACTGAGGAGTTCTGATAAGAGGAGTAGAGGGTAGGGGAAGGCAAAGCATGGTCTACATAGGATTTCTAACCATTACCACACTGGTCACTTTGCCATGTGATGTCTATAAATATACTATAGAGTTGTATTCCCTACAACCCACTCAGGAATATTCAGATATAACTATGTTCTGGGAGCAAATTCTGAAATTAGAGGTGAAGGTCATGGGAGCAAGAATGTCATTATCAGTAGGCCAATCAGTTAAGAGAAGGGAGACTTTGTGAACAGGGGAATCGGTGCCTTAATCTCCAGAGAGCAAAACACATACCCAGAAGAGAGTAAGCAACAGGGGCATTCAGCATGGGTTGACCCAGGAAAGGTCAGTTTGGAACTTCCACAGGGTCCAGTGAAAAATTGGAAGGGAGGAGATATTTATGAGATTAAGGTAAGTATTCCAGAGTTCAGGTCTCTGCCGAAATTTGTTAACAATTAGCCAAGAAAGGAAACAGTGAATCAACAAGCTACCAACATATGCCCCTGGTGGGGTCTCCTTTCAAAATTTCTTCTTAAAATTAAGAAGTCTATTCTAGTGTCAACAGTTACAGTTTACAGTCTAAAACAAATAAGCTGCTTTTAAAATTCCTGGTTCCTTCTGAGTCTAATTTTTCACATTCTGATTAAATATTCTTCTATCTGTTTTTGCCCTTAAGAAATCCTCATACAACTAAAATATCACTTAAAAGAAAATGGTGTCCAAGCTTGCTATTTACCTTTCTGATTTTTACCTATAATATAAGCACATTTATCTCTCCAGGGATTTGTAGTGCAAACTGAATAAATCTCTCACTTTAATAATACAGCTCCATGGTAATTTAAATCTCAGGTATTTCTGAAACATCGTATTGGTAAAATAATCCTACTACATAGGGTTTTCCTTTTCACACATATGCCAAAATGAGATATACCCACTAAATTGTACCCCAGGCATGAAACAGCAGTCTGTTATTATTAAGAAAGGTTGCAAAGATACCTGCTCTGCCAAGTGCTTGCATATTTGAATTTCTAAAAGCCTGAGATGACAGGCTATCTGTTGTGTGTTGAAAGATAAAAACATCTACGTTCTTTTTAACCAAGCAATAAGTGGCATGGGACTTGAACGATGCTAGGCCCTAGCTAGCCTTTTTGCTTTATAATTGGGCTGCCATGGTAGCCAAGAAAAGAAGAAGCAGGATAAATTTCCTACAAGATATAAATAACAATTTTTTCCTAATTCCTCCCTCAACTTTAATATGCATACACACAAAGATTACCTCTCCTAGTCAAAGAAAGTCTGAGCTCTTCTCTTGGCCAATGTAGGCCTTCGCTTCTACTAAAAACACTATCAAAATCTAAGGGAAACTCCTTCCACTATGGTTTAGCCTCCCAAGGATCCCTGGCAGTGTGTACAGCTTTCTTAGTGTGGGGACTTCATCTTCTCCCATACTTGTAAATCCCCCCAGTGCTGAACTCTAGGAGCGTGACAATGGCACGACTCTGCCATTGACTCAGACCCTCCCAGGCATTGTAGTCTTTGGCACATAAATTATTTATTTTGTTCTTCCTTTTCATAAATGTTCTTCCCTAACCAACTTTGTGTTAATCACTACACCGGTTGAGTGACTGAATTCAGAATTTCATTAGAATTGCTTACTAACAGTAATTAGTTTGAGCATCCACCCATATGCATTGCATACCTATAAAAGGGTAGGGAAGGAGAAAATGTTTTCAAGAGCAACACATTTGTTTCTCCTCACTTCCCCATTTAAGATGAATTGCAGCCCCCAGTCAAAATAAAAAGACAGTCTACTACTTTGATCCCTCCATCAGAAAATACCTATTAAAGTGCTCTGCTCAGTCTTGGGAAAAGCAAAGATTAAAGCTTGGTCCATTCACCAAATCAGTATTTCTCAAGGGGGCAGGATTTTCTACAACACACACACACTTAGCAAGGTCTGGGGACATTTTGGCTGCTGCAGCCAGGTTTGGAAGAATATGACTGGCACCTAGCAGATGGAGACCAAGGATGCTACACTGCTGTACTTCAGAGGTGTATCCAGCCCCAGGTGTCTTCAGAGCTAGAACTGATAAACTGGTTTAAACTGGAAATGTTGTTAAATAACAATGTAAAATGCAACTTATTTTTGCTCCCTGATTTTTTCCCTTTCTTATCCCCCTCAGTAAAGAAGGTACAGTCAGCTCTATATTCCTCGCCTCGGGGCACACAGGTGAGCAGTGAAACAGAAGCATACACGGCTTTCCAACTTTTGTCTGAAGAGAATATTACAGCAATGATTGGATTTCTTGTAGAAATTTGGAAGAAGAGGTGCTTCTGGATTTGTGGAAAGTAGTGAGAGGGAGAAGATCTGTTTTCCCAAGAACAGAGGAACCTGGGCTTTGCTTCCTGACAACAACACCTCTAAGGAGCAAGAGAAAACAAAGCAGTTGCTGAAGACTCATGGCTGAGCATGACTGCAGAGTGCCACAGACCAGGCTGGGTCCTGTCCGTGGGATGATGGCCATCCGAGCTGAGCCTACTCTGTGTCCTGGAGCGCCCTTAATAACAGTGACAAATCTTAGGCAGTGTTGGGGAGTAAGCAATCTCAAGAAAGGCCAGAGTTGGTAGAGTCTGTCTGCTTACTTGCTTGTTACTTGTTTGGCTTATCCACCAAAATAGTTGTTACGAAAATAAAATCTGTTGACCAGGCATGGTGGTGCATGCCTGTAATACTAGCACTCGGGAGGCTGATGCAAGAGGATTGCCTTGAGTTCAGGGCCCGCCTGGGCTACATGGTGACATAGTGGCTAGCATGAACTACATGGTCAGATTCTGTCTCAAAAAAAAGAAAAACAGAGAGAAAAGCAAAGAAAAATCTGTTAAATTTCTTAGGCACCTAAATTAACTAATTATAAGAATTTAATCTATTTTGGGAAACAACATGAACAAGAGAGAAAGGTTTATTGATGAATCTTATAGGGGATAATTCCTGTAGTCTCAAAGGCTTACAACAATACACATTTGTTCAGTGTTCATGTCTTAAGCCAACTATAGCACCATATTTCCTCACCTTGGACTCAAGCTGAAAGAGTAGCCGCTGTTTGCAACAAGCAAACATTTTCATCACTGTGATGAAAAACCTGAGAGAAATTAACTCAAAGGAAAAAAAAAGTTTCTTTTGGCTTATGGTTTCAAAGGTTTTGGTCCATGGTCACTTGGGTCCCTTGTTTCTAGGCCTACAAGTGAGGCAGAACCTCATGGTGGGGAGCATACTGTGGAGTGGCTCGTTTCATGGTGGATAAGAAGAAAACGTAGAGAAAGAAGGAGACAGAGACAATATATCATTCCCACGATGATGCTCACATGGATCAGTTCCTTCAATTAGGTCCCTTCTCAAGCTTCCATCACCTCCAGTAACCCCTTATATTCTGAACCCAACAGTGCATTATTACATTAATGAGATGATACCCCTCATGATCCACTCACTCCTCAAAAGCTCCATCTCTGAACAACACTGCAATAGACACTAATGGTACAATATGAGTCTTTGGGGGCCAGTCTAGATCCATCCCTAACATTATTTTTGAGGCAGATCAGATGAAAGAAAACTGGCAGAAATTTAGTTTCTCTAAGAACATGGTATATGTCACATTTGTTCACATTAAATTGGCCAAAACAAGCTGAATGATCCAGGTAGAGAAGAATAATACATTTACAGGGAAGAGGGAGACAACACTAATTACTGTTACTAAGTCTACCCTGGTCAGAATGGCAGGCTGAGTTGGACAGTTGTAAGAAGTAAATATTATTGGGGGAATCTGGCCATCAAAGTTCTATATCGTTAGAAGAGTGATAAAAGTAGGAAAGAGATCAGGGTCAAGCATCTGGCACTGAGCTGAGCAAGCTGGGTCAGGTAAGCATGGGCTTTGGACTTGAGCTCACTCATTCATGACATGTAAAGGTGTAAGTAAAAATGCGGGGACAGATAATTTCTAAACACCTTTATGGAGGCAAAGCACAGAGTTCTAATATATTTTAAGGAAAGATCATTAACTTGCTACTAGAAGGCCTCAGCTCCTTCTTAGTGCTGAGTTTCTGAACCCCAACCTGCAAGAGATGTGGGGAAAGAAGTAAGGCCCCACACACTCTCAAAGACCCAACCTGGGGGTGTGCAGAAATGCCAACTTCTCCTCCATTCTATTCTTGCAGGCCAAAAGTTCTGACTTCCGGTATCAAACCATCGTCACCAATACAATCAAAGAAGTTTGAGAGAGACGAATGTGATAGGGATATGCTATGCTGAACGTGTAGATTAGCGTCATAAAAGGCAACAAGGGGGATTTCACAGATATCTTGGTAGAGAAGCTGGTGAAGAAAAAAGGATGAAGAAGAGGCATTCAGGGCCATTTCTAGGGTGACAAGGAAAACGTACAGGTCTTGAAGTGTTAAATTAAGGTATGAGATCTAAACACACTTCCCACCAGAAATGGACTCAACATAATTTGAATGACTCAAATCCTGCCCCCTTTGCCTCCTTGGGGTCAGAATTGTTCAGTGATTTCTAACAAGTCAAACAAATCAGAACTCTGGCCACTTTAAAGTGCTCTAATACAACACAGATGGGAGTTTTCACTCCAGTAAATTAGCTAAGTATATTTTAGGTACAATTGGAAAGGACCCATTATTTGCAGTGTGGCTGGCAGTGCCAAGCACCCCGTGGTTAGTCACTGAATATGGGATGGTAGTGATGGCCTATTGAAAGATTTAAATTTGAATCTACCAATTAAACTCCTGACTCAACAGTTGAAAAAAATGGCTTTCTACAGGAAAATTTATACAATACATACTCCATAGCCATGCCAGCAGAAATAGGACACATTTCCAAAATTTTAACTGATTTTTTGATTCTATAAAGTCCAAACGTCAGAACAAGAATCAACGGGATATAGTCTAATTGTCTGCTTGGTACTGTATGAACTGGGAGACAGATAGCAGGTGAAATTCAACCACTTTGGAGAAAAAAGAAAGGAGAGTCCTAATCCTCTCAACACAAATACATAAATCAGACACACACTCAAAAATCACTTTTAACTGGGAAATTTGAGTTAAAAATGGTGCTAGAAGAAAAATGGGAACTAGAAGAAAAAAGCTATTTCTAGAGCTAGTTCTTAGCCAGGCTGGTCTTCAATAAAAGGCGGTGTGGCTGGCACCACTTTAAGCTCCTCTAAAGCTTATTTTTTGTTCAGCACTTAAATACAGATACTTTAGGAAAACTCTCCTTCAATTTAGCTCTCAACTGCTGATCTGCTATGACTTAGTATTTGGGAAGACAAAAATGTAAAGGAAAGGGTGATCCTTATCCTTGAAGAGTTTACAAAGTCACTAAAGAATTAAACTTAGGAGTTACAGTATAAATCAGAAAGCCATCCAGTGCTGTAAACAGTTGTACTGACAATAATATATGGTCTCATAAGACTCTGAATCCCTGATCTCCATCTTCCAGCAATGACCTGGGCCTCAGATCCTTTCTGTTTCATCACTGCACCAAGCAGAGTGCACCAGGTACAGGAATAAGTAAGGCTGGCCCCAAGCCAGCTTCTGGAAGTTCCCACATCCTACAGAGTCTCTGAGCTCAGGGAAAGCTTGGCCAGTGTTGACTGGATTGGACAAGGAAGACACCTTCAGGGCGTGAAACTTGAGTTGTTCCTTAAGGAACAGGTAAGACTTGGAGGCATGGGGTAGGGTTAGTAGGGAATAACGTGAGCAGAAGGTCAAGAAGAACAAGTAAAGAAATCACCTCTCTGGAAAAGAATCCGTGCAGAGGAACAGAAGATAAATTTACTTCACATTAAAGAAAACCTTAAAAGCCAAATCAGAAAGTTCAAAGATTTTCCCATGAGGAACCAGTAAAGGATTTGTAGCTGGGATCATAGAATTTAATAAATACCAAGAGACCACAGATGGTGTAGAGCACAGGGAGGAAGGAAACCACATAGACTAAAGCAAAAGAATGAGCTAGATGGTGACTGCACCAGCACACTGAGCCCTGAACAAGAGGTATGAAATAAGAATTGAAAGGAAAACACAGATCCTCTGCTGAGAGGAGACATTTATCAACAGAAGAGTGGACAAGATCCAACATGTGACCAAAATTATGATGTACACAAAAGAAGATCCAAAGTGATTCAGAGATCTTAAGGTTAAATAATTGGGGTATTGGGTATTGTTTAAAAGTATAGGGAGAAAGCCAGGCACAGTAGCACATGCCTATAATCCTAGAAATCAGGAGGTGAGGCAAGAGGATCACTTGAGTTTGAGGCCAGCCTGGGATACATAATGAGACCATGTCTCAAAAAAACAAAAATAAAAAATAAACATGAATAAGTAAGTAAAAAAAAGTAAGAGGAGAACCAACAGCCAGCAAGCTTGTCCTGAGTGGTGCCAATCTTTTGGTGATATAAGGCAAAGAGCTGGTTCTGAATTTGGTATCTAACTATTGTATATCTCTATTTTTATTTATTTTTTATTGAAATCTTTATTGGTACATTGCATATACACATCATGATTGCACTCCACAATGGGAATTTGTACCAGTATATGACACAACTTAATTCTCATTTTTTCCCATAGCCCTATCCACCCTACCACCCTCCGTATACATACATTTTGTTTCCTTTCTTTTTTGTTATAATCTTATTATTTATCCCCCTTCACCCTATTCCTCTTTGAGTATTTTCTACTCAATGTATATCTCTATTTTTAGAACCATGTATGATTCATACAGTGCCTAAGCTTGGCTAAAAGACAAACTGTTCAATTTTTCACTGCTCATGTATTTAAATTAACCTTCAGCCTCATCACTTACTGCCACATCTGTACCCTTGTTCTAGTTAATTGCAGGCACTATACAAGGTTAGTCTTGCCTAGGGAGAAGTATAATTATGATATGTGTTCTGTTGCTTAAATCACAACTCTGTACTACACAAAAGGAGACATAGACAGGGAGATTGAAAGAGTAATTGCAGTGCCTTCCCTCCAAACAAAGAAAAATCCATTTGCCCAAACCAGATGACACAATTACCATCATAGTGACACTGTTGGATGGAAAAATTGGATGACAGGATACAGAAGCAAATTTCCTAACCATCCACAGCCTTGAGGAACAAGTATGAAAATGACAGGAAGTGGGTCCTTTCAGAAGAAAGTCAGTGTTTCCAAAAAGCAAAGGGGAAAATGGAGAAAACTGGAAAAAGAAGGAAAGCCCAGAAGCTAAAGCTGTCCTGGAGAATTATATTGAAAACTAGCCTTTTTCTGAGTATTTCAAGAAAAATTAACACAAAAAGCAAAACATGAGTCAAATAAGACCTTCTGGGACACAAAAAGACATGAATACTTTCAAACCTCAGCCTTCACCAGAAATGATCAAAGATGCTTTTCATAAGAATATATCATTCTGTTTAACCTATGCAATGTGTTTTTACAAGCTAAAGAACATGATTTATAGTTCAGCTCTCAGTGTAAATACTTTCAGTTCCTTTAAAGAGTTAGTGCATTTACTCCTTAGTAATCTTCTTATGGGAATATTTGAGACTTTCAGGTTTATGTAAATGTTCAATAGTTTTTTTTTTCAATAGCTTTTTGAAACTAATCAAAACAGTAGTTCCACTGAATTTAAGAGATGTTACAACATTTATTTTTAATTTGTTGTTATGGTGCGCTTCCTAATTTAAAGGCACCTTCAATTTTATTCTTTTTTTTTTTTTTGAGACAGGGTCTTATTGTTGTAGTTCAGGTTGGCCCTGAGCTCAGGCTCAAAATCACAGCAGTCCTCCTGCCTCTGCCTCCTGAGTGCTGGGATTACAGGCCACCATGCCTGGTACTGTGGTATTTGGTTCTCATTGCTGGTGAGTGTGAGTCTCCACACCCAGCACTGTTGTATGTGGTTATCAGGGATCCAACCTAGCACTTGCAAGGCAGGCGCAGAACCACTGAGCTAAACCCCTGGCCCTTCAATTTCATTCTTGATGCACCCAAACTTAATCTCCACCACAGTCTCTTACAATTAAACTGTTCAGTATAGATCAGTCTTTACTGGAATTCTACTATGCTTGAATTCACCACTTCCTCTTCTCAATTTATACAGCCTTTCCTGTGTGAAAATATTTTTACACCCAATGATTAAAAAGATTATTAAATTCTTGGAAAGGTCCATTAACCAGTAGTCATTTTCTTCAAGAGGAAATGCAAACAGTCAAGAGACAAAACATGTCTGCATAGATACT
>PVIR01041323.1:0-12808 GCA_004026965.1 Petromus typicus
TGAGACAGGGTCTCGCTTTGTGGTTCAGGCTGGCCTTGAGCTCAGCCTCAAACTCACATCACAATCCTCCTGCCTCTGCCTCCCGAGTGCTGGGATTACAGGCGTGAGCCACCACGCCCGGCACTGTGGTATGTGGTACTGGTTGCTGCTGGGTGTGGGTCTCCACACCCAGTATTGTTATGTGGTTACCGGGGAATCGGACCCGGGTCCTTGCTGCTTGCAAGACAGGCGCCGGAACCACTGAGCTAACTCCCCGGCCCCACATTTGGTTTTTTTGAAACAGGGTCTCCCTTTGTAGTTCAGGCTGGCGATGAGCTCACTATACTTATTTTAATCCTATTGGTTGATCATAGTTTTGTCCCACCTTGTAATCTCCCATTGGATCAATATTACCTAAGGGACTATACTTTTAATCTAATTAGTTGATTGTAATTTCTTCCCACTTTTTGAACCTGCCTCACCTCATATGGCTTTGCTTAATAAAAAACTTTTGAGAAGCAATGTCCACAGACAACCCACTTTCTGATCTCTTGGACAGAAACTTTCTCTCAATAAACTCTTCCTACTCTTAATTACCATTACTCCTAGAATTCTTCGATTTTAGAGAAAATGAACTCAGTGTTTCAGATATCTAGTAGGTTGGGAGTTATAGTATTCCCTTTACATTATTTGGATTATTTGGAAGTCCTGTATCATATGCCCTATATCATTAGGGTGTATGATACATGGACCTCCAAGGATAAATATTGTAACTCGCAACCTATTAAATGTCCAAAACACTGGGTTTGTGTGCTCTAAAACTGAAGAATGAATTCTAGGAATAATGGAGATTAAGGGGGTGACAAATGGTAGAAGAATGAGACCACCCAAGCAGGCTAGAGCAAGCAAGCAGGCACAGATTTTCTTCACTGGGTGCAGACAGAGTGAAGGCAAGAGGACATCACTCCCAAACAGACAAAAGGTACAGGTTTTTAAAGGGGATTCAAAGAGGGACCTGGCATCTCTGTCATGTGTAGGAGTCAGTGCAAATGTGGTATTGCGGTCCATGCTGTGGTCAAGGCAGGGAAGATGTTGTGCTGTACTTTGTAGACTTATCTCTTCCTTGTTATATCTTGTCCTGTGTTCTATCTGCTTAGAGACAATGCAGAGCATGTTGGGAGCAGACAGCACCACCTGCATCTGCAGTATGTTTTGCTGAGCACTGTGGTTTTAACTGTAGCTTGAAATTAAACAGCATACTCATTAACCAATCCATGACCAGATCAAGTCTAGGTTCTGTCTAAGACAGAAGAGGGCCTAGGAAGTGGATCGCCTACCCACCTCACTTCTCAAGAATTTTTTTAAAATTGATTTTATTGGTACATTTTATATATCCATTAAAATCATAATAAACATAGAGAATTTGTACCCGTACATGACACATCTTAATTCTCAGCTTTCCCCATTTCCCTGCCCTTCCTACAAAACCCCACCCTCTATATACATAAGCTTTGTTTCCTTTTATTTTTTTTACCATCAGATTTTTTCTTTCTCTTCTTTACTTATCCCTATGAAGATTCCTAAAAAGCTAACATTAGAGGTCTCATTTGACCCTATTTCCCTGTTAGGTATATAGACAAAAGAATTAAAAGATTCATACCACAGCAACATATGTGAACCCATGTTTATAGCAGCTTAGTTTGTGATAGCTAAATCTTGGAAAACTGCCCAAATACCCATCAACAGGAGACTGGATAAAGAAGATGTAGGTTTTTTTAATAAAATGGAGTATTACTCTGCCATAAACAATAAATTTGAGCCATTTATACTCAAATGGATGTACCCTGAGGACATACTCATAAGTGAAAAAAATAGGACACAGATGTGTTAATACCATATCATTTCTCTGGTATGATAAACTGAAGGTATAAATGAGTTCTAAGATGTATGCTAGGTATTGTGAAATAGGAAGAAAATCTTCAAAAGGCAAAGACTATTTAATTAAGCAAAGTTACAAGGTGAGGCAAGTTCAAGGTGGGACAGAACTGCAGTAAACTAACAAAATTAAAAGTAATAGGTAATACTGATCCAATGGAAGATCACAAAATAGGACAAAGCTATGGTCAACCAATAAAATTAGAAGTACAGTTGCTTAGGTGATATTGATTAAATGGATATCAAATGGGGAGGTAAGTCACATACATAGTAGGTGTACATGAAATGAACAGGGATTTTTGAGAAGGAATGGGCTGTGTAGATCTTAGTCCCTACCCAGGGTGACTGATGCCTATTTAGAATATCAATCTCCCATGTTTATCCCTAGGGGGATTATGTATGTATAGTGGCTCCTCTTTTTTCTTGAAACCTGGGCTTCAGTGAATGTGCTTTCAGCCACAGTTGTCTTTTGTATCGACTTCTAAGGGGCCAGCCCTGCCTGACTGCCTATATTTCTAATTAACTAGCTGCCTACAATACTATAAAATTTGTAAAGCTTCAGAAGAGACTAATAGGTTCTGTGGAGGTATGACAGAAAAAATAAAGATAGGCAGAAATGCCGGGCATGGTGGCACATACTTCTAATCCTAGCACTCAAGAGGCTAAGGCAGAAGGATTGTGAGTTTGAGGCTAGGTTAAACTACATATCAAGACCATGTTTCAAAAACAAAATATGTAGAAAGGAGACAAAGAAAATAGTAATTTTATTACCCACACTACTAACTGACTGGATCCCATTGCTGTATATCATTATATGTTTGACAGAATACATTTTAATTATCCATTCTAGTTTTGATAGGCATCTGGGTTTATTTGTTTTATTTTTTGAGACAGGGTCTCACTTTGTAGTTCAGGCTGGCCCTGAACTCACTACGTAGCCCAGGCTAGTCTTGAACTCACAACCCTGATTTTTCCTGATTACAGGTATAAGCCGCCACGCCCAGAATTGTGGTATATAGAACCAGGGTTTGAACTCAGGACCTTGTGCTTGCCAGGCAGACAATGGAATCACTGAGCTATATCTCTGGCCCTGAAAATAGTAATTTTAAAATTGTACTTTAAGACTGTAACTTCCAGACACAAAGTTATCCAAAGTTATTCATTACTACAATCTATATCTTTACTTCTTCAGCTTATTTATGTTTCCTAGATTCACTTGATGTTTTTTTCCAGGCCTACTGCACCCCAAATCCTTTAAATATACTGTAAGCCCATAAATTAGCTTAATTGATGAGGCAAAAAGCACAAACAATGTTATTGGAATGCTAGGATAGTATTCCATATTGAAGACAAAGGAGATAGGGTGTATCTTAGTTTCTTCATTACTGAGACAAAATACCCAAAACCCACAAGTAAAAGAGGAAAGTTTTATATTTCCTCAGTTTGTAGAGGTTTCAGTAGGTTCTCTCTAAGGCAGGGTAGCATGGCAGAGGAGTATCACAGAGGAGAAAGAGTCCATGGTAGAGCAGGCAGGAGGCAGCAAGCAGTGGAGCAGCAGCATACCACCCTTTCTCTTTTATCCCATACCACTGTTTGAGTGGTATCACCTAGACTCAGGGTAGGCCTTCCCATTATCCATACCCAGAACTATGGTAAACCAATTAGTGGATTAACCCACTGCCACATACCTTTAATCCCAGCATCGCAAATCCTAGAATCAACCACCTGTGAAAACCCTTACATATGAGTGCGTGAGACTTTGGGGGAACATCTAGATATAAGCCATAACATTGTGAAAGCAAATTTATTTTAAAAATATAAAGGCTAGAAAGTAAAAGATATAAAGGAAAGGAAGTAAAGCTCTCAATAGGAGGAAGCTATAGGTAGGATACCCATGACGGCTCTTTGTTTAGGAGTTTTTAAGGGATATAGAAATAAGGTCAGGCCATTGTGCAAGTAATGCAATATCTACCCTGTAGGAAGCTTATACTTTTAGGTTCTAATCTATACAGTGTTCATGCAGTGCCTATACAAAGTCCATGTACCCTTGAACCAACATTCTACCTGACTGAAGTCTAGGGAGGTCCCAGACAGCCAAAGGACACCTACCAAATGGTTTTGCGAGACCCTCAGAGAGTCATGACTCAGGCTCCATTTTAGGGCCACTGTCCTTACTGTCTAATAAAATCCTAACTCCTGGCTCACTATTTTCTGTTACATTAAGATACAGAAATAGATTCAAAGTGTTTAAAGAATGTTTTAGGCAAACAGCTTGGATCAGCCATCTTAGAAAATACAATAGAATTGCCCTGTGCCTTTATCTTGCAAAGTATGACTTTTTCATTTGGTTGGGGTTTGTTTTGTTTTTTGAGTTTTTGTTTTGTTGTTTGTTGTGTTGAAGTACTGGGATTAAACTCAGGGTCTTTTCACAGAGCTATATTTCTTTTTATTTTTTATTTTAATATAGTCTTAAATTACCTTGTCTCAGCTAATACTTTTTTTAGCGGGAGGTGTTATACTTTTGATCCTCTTGCTTCAACTTTCCAGAGTTCTGGAATTACAGGAAGAGCCATCCTTTCACTGTACTATGCCTCTCTCTCTTGAAGGCCCACACTCAATTATTGTCTTTATGTACTTCTTTAATTTTTGTCTACTAAATCCTTTCTATGTCTCTCATTGACACATCCTGAAGTTCTTTCTTTTCTTTTTTTTTGTTACTAGAAAACTATCTCAGGACTTTGCATTTGCCAGGCAGTTGCAGTGCCACTGAGTTACAGCCCTGGCCTTTGAAGTCCTTTTCTGTGACGAGAGTCAAAATCTTGGTGGGCTTAGTTGAGATCACTATCTCTTCTTTGGAGGAATTCTTTGGATCCCATTTAATGACACTATGACAAGATTATTTCCACTGAAGGAGTTGGTAAATATTTAAGCAAGACTTTGCCTCCCTTCTTATTCCCAACACCATAAAGGGAGAGGAATAACAGTGAAATGGCATGGGAAGCATATCAATCTAAATGCAATCTGGAAAGGAGAAATTTTTTTTCCTGTACTGTGAATTGAACTCAGGACCTTGCACTTGCCAGGTAGGCATGGAACCACTGAGCCACATCCCTGGCCTGAGAAAATGTAATACAAGTAATGATGAGTAACTACTCAGCAATGATGAGTAACTACTCATATATATGTCCTGTGAGCAAAAGCCAATTAGAGCATTCAACTTCCATTTCCCACAAGCTATGGAAGAGTATGGGAGAAAGAGGCACAGGAAAATAACGGTCAGTGGATACAACCTTACAGTTAAATTGGAGTGAGCTCTGGTGTTCTCTTATAAAATGAGATGGTTATAATCAACAAAAATGTATACTTAAAATAGAAGAGGAAGTGATATGTGTGTGCATTGTACTTTCTGGTTCTGGGGATTGAACTCAAAGCCTTAAATGTGGTAAGCAAGTGCTAAACCACTGAACTATACCACTAATCCCTACAAGAGAAGATTTTGAATATCCTCAGCACAAAAAAGGATTAAATATTTAAGGCAATTAGAAATGCTAACAATTGACAAGGCATTTATGTAGCAAAACACCACACTGTACCCCACAAATTACAGAATTATAATATGTGAATCAAAACCATTTTTAAATCCTAAATTTGTGGAATTTTTATTCCTTGACACAGAAATGTCTCCTGGGGGACACTGCCATAAAACCAACCAACCAACCTGAGTGTCAAATGAAGCTTCAGGACACTAGGGGCTGCTCTGTACTGTGGGAATAGTATGCTGATTAAACCGCCCACACAGAGAAGCCCAGAGCCTTGCCACAGTCTGCCTAAGTAAACACAGAGTATGAAATGGAATCCTTTCTGCAACGGCTTTCTACCATATTCTACTGACAAAGCTCTTAAGACAATGCAGTTGCCAAAAGAAATATTTTTAAAACCCAGGGCCATTTTCCTCTAGCAGGCAAAAAGAGTGACTATGGACTTGAGTCAACTGAGAGCCAAACAATCAGTAACTGGCACACGAAGGGAGGAGGAAAGAAAGAGGAGACAATGAGCAAAGTGATGTCTAAGGGAAGGCCCTCTGAAGACCTGGGAACCATCCACAGAGGACATCTGCCACATACATGAGGCCCTTATGTATGTAAAATAGTTAAGTGCTATATTTCCTCTGTCATCTCTCCGTAAGGATCAGCTACTAGTTTCTGCAGTTGAGAACACTTTTGTTTTTAGCTCTGTTTCCTGGGTCCATTCCTTTCAGAAAATCACGGTGGCTCAGGCAGGATGAGATATTCCATCCCCCAAGATCTTCAACTAGCACTGGCTGTACTTACAAGGTGGGCTAGTAGGTACTAAGGGGCACTTACCTAAAGATGACAGCTTAAACAGACTAACAGTACACTCATCACTCCACCCCATCCTTCTTCAGTGGAGCCTCAAAAAGAAAAGGAAGGATAATTTAAGAAACTTTTATTATATGAATAAATGTGCTTCTAAGGAAGATATTACTACATGCTGTAAGTGCACTTTACTACTTTACTAGACACTGTATATATATTATATGTATAAATCTTACATGAATATATTTTACAGTTAGCTCTGTGAGTTTGGGTTGTCATCCATGAGAACTTTATTTTTCTTTTTGATGCTTAAAAAAATCCAAGCATGACATGTAGTCAATTATTCTGTAAACCACTGATCTATAGCCAATTTCAATGTTAAGATCACTAAGCATAACTCTTAATTAGAATCCACAGTACTGCCTACCATTCTCCACTGAATAAAAATGACTCTGTGGTAGGTACCATTTGCACCCACATGTTATATAGATGAAGGAGAGTCTAAGTAACTTGCTCCAGGCCAAAGCAGCAGACAAAAGAGCTGGATTTGAACTGGGCAGTCTGACTCCACAGTCCTTGTTCAGGACCAGGATACTAATTGTTCCACATTAGGATTTTCAGTTACCATTCCTTCAATTCAAAGGCAATTCAGATAATTCCCATCAGAGAGGTGATCTGCACAAAGTCATTCAGTTAATAAACTATGGCCTTAGAATTAAGTTATAAAATGCCCTTGCCCAAATAATTGTTTTCCTTGCTCCTCAGTTGGTTTCTCATAACTACCTCTTAATCGTCAAAGAACAATTAACAAATTCATTAAATATTGCCCGACAAAGACAAAATACCTCCAAACTAGTTCTCTATTAACTTAAGTTAAAAATCTCGGCAAGTTAGAGCATTGGTTGAACTCTGATTCTTGCTATAAAATACAAAATGAGACAGACTTTTCATGTTGTTGTGACTTTGAAGAGACTTCACTAAACCACATTCATTAAAAGGAGATTGACAGTAAAAAAACTTTTTACTTAAAATAAATATTTAACACTTAGAAATGTAAACAGAACAATGACTTGTGATTTCTCAACATGTTCTTTCTCACTAAAGGACTTTTAACTAGTTTTGTTTAACTAGTTTGGATTTGTAGTCAGGATAAACATGGTGCAAACTTAAAATTTCCAACAGTAAAGACATATAGACAAAAAAGATAAATCATGCAATTCATTTGAAAAATATAAAAAGCATAGAACCAGTAAATTTCTAATATTAGAGGCATTTTCTTTCGCAGGTGCAGTGCCATACACTTGTAATTCCAGCATTCTGTGAAGTTGAGGCAAGGAGATTACAAACTCAAGCTCAGTTTGGGCAACTTAATAACTTAATCAGATCCTGTTTTATAATTTTAAAAATAAAATAAAATAAAGGATTACAGATGTAGCTCAGTGAGAAGGTCCAGGGTTCTTTCTCAAGCACAAAAAATGTACGTATTTGCTTCTTATTAACTCAGAAAATATGGCATTATAAAAGTCATGAGGATTCAGCTAGTGATGTTGACTTTCTTTCGATTTTAATAGAATAAAACTTTTGTCTTTCAGTTGATATGCTCTTTTTCTGAATTCCAAAGTTCACAAGCAAGTTGAGCACAGGAAGAAAAGTTAGATGTCCAATATATAAAAGCTGCCAATGAACATGTTATGTTTTTTGTTGTACATTTCACAACCAGATTACATAACCTTTACAGGATATGTCATCAGCAGTACCTACTTACTAAATAACATATGCTAAGTACACAAGGCTACTTGGCTTTTTCATCCCTGTGATTTGAAGTGGGCTCTGTTATCTTGTGTCCTTCCTCTTGGTGGGTAGAGAGGGCCGAGAAGGGAGAGGGAACAGGGATGATGGGAATGTTCTTATAGGTCAGCTCAGAGTCATCAGTGTGCTCCATGTCCATCGTTCAAACCTGACACCTATGTCCCTACCACACTCAGATGAAAGAACCTTTACATCACAATGAAAATGATACAAAAATCGTATGTTACTTGGCTGTCTTTTCCTGTGTTCACATGTCCTAGGTCATGTGTAATTTCCACTTCTTTACCCGTAACCCTTCCTCACCCCCACATGCAAACTCTTGATATCTCCCTTGAGGACCAACTATGTATGGAGGGTACTGGGTAGTTTCTTTTGTTATTTTCCTTTAAACTAGGTGGAAAATACACTACCTTTCTCAAGTAGTATTACTTTTTTTTAAATTAAAATCTTTATTGGTACATTACATATACACATCATAATTGCATTCCACAATGGGAATTTGTACCAGTATAAGACACAACTTAATTCTCATTTTTTCCCATAGCCCTACCCACTCTACCATCCCCCTATATACATAAACTTTGTTTCCTTTCTTTTTTGTTATAATCTCATTATTTTTCCCCCTTTACTCTATTTTGCTTTGAGTATTTTCTATTTCACAATATGTAACATACAATTCTAGGACTCATTTACATCTTTATTTTCTCATACCACAGAAAAGATGTACCTATTTGTGACCTATTTATTTCACTTATGAGGATATCCTCAAGGTATGTCCATTTAAGTATAAATGATTCAAACATCATTTTTTATGGTAGAGTAATACTCCATTCTGTAGTAGTATTACTTTTGTCAAGGAATTGTTTCCTGAGTGCCTGCTGGGGGCCGACATCTTTACCAAACAGACAAAATACAGGAAGTGCACTCCCCACTGGGACACTCTAATTTGTCATTTTTCACCATCACTGGCGGGGGGATTCTTCCCTCTGATCAGCTACCTTACTTTGAAATTTTGCTCATCCTTTTTTTTTTGAGATAGGGTCTTGCTTTGTAGTTCGGACTGGCCCTGAAATCACTATGTAGCCCAGGCCAGCCTCGAACTCTTGGAAACCTTCCGCCTCAGCACCACTGTAAGTGCTGGGATTAGAGAAGTGAGCCACCACAGCCAGCTCTTCCTTCACTTTAAAGGGTACATCCTCTGGAACTGGAAGTTCAAAGACTTGCACTTAAGTTCTGGCTTAGTTTCCAAAAATCTTAGAGAACAAGATACTCCTATAGATACTCCTCTTTTGATTCCTGTTAGATGCACTTTAGTGGATGATTTTTTTCCTGACCTCATTTTCTTTTTTTTTTTTTTTTTGAGACAGGGTCTCGCTTTGTGGTTCAGGCTGGCCCTGAGCTCAGCCTCAAACTCACATCACAGCAATCCTCCTGCCTCTGCCTTCCGAGTGCTGGGATTACAGGCATGAGCCACCACGCCCCGCACTGTGGTATGTGGTACTGGTTGCTGCTGGGGTGAGTCTCCACGCCCAGTATTGTATATGGTTACCGGGGATCGAACCGGGTCCTTGTGCTTGCAAGATAGGCGCCGGGACCACTGAGCTAACTCCCTGGCCCCTTCATTTTCAAATTTAGGGTTGGATATTACTGATGCCATGAAATCAACAGGAAAGATTAAACTTGAAGAAAATGTACATTTGAGATCTTAGAAAAGAATTGACATACCTAAAGCACCATGATTTTGTTTAATTATAGAAGCAATTTCTCTTATTAACCCCAAATTAACTTTCACTCTTCAGTTTTGTGTTTCTATCTCAAGTCAAAATATAATCTTCTTTCTGTTGCTACCTAAACCTCCAGAGTGTCTCTCTGTATATATAACACACCTACATCTAAAATAAATAGTGCTGATGCATCTTTTTTCAGTGAAGACTGGTGAGAACTGTACTACAGCAGTAAAGTGACAGTACATTCTCAAGAGGTACTCGAGGCTGAGGGCAAAGCTGCACACTTGGAATCCCAGCTACTTGGGAGGCTGAAGCAAGAGGACCACAAGTTTGAGGTCAACCTGGGAAATTAAGTGAAACTCAAAAAAAAATGAATGAATAAAAAGGGCTGGGAATATAGTTCAGTGGTAGAATGCCACTTGGTTGGACCTCTAGTACCCCAAAAAAGTGGTGTGTCGAGGACGGGTACTTGGCCTCCATAAGAAGACTCCTCTCCATCTTGAAAAGTTGTAATTGTGCTACTGTGTCAAGAACTCTGCAGAAGGGCAAAAGCACTGATACAGAAGCAGGGGCAGGAAATATACTTAACATAAAGAAGAAGAGGAAAGAGATAAAGGAATTAAGCGGTCAAGTGTCCTGTTACTTCTCAGATTCAACTCAAACATAAAACTAGAAACTAGCATAACAGGTTTTCCTTCAGACTAGGCCAAACTGAAGTATTGCCAGGGTGAGATTAATTCTGATCTCACCAGATAAAATACTAGCATCAATCCTGTATGGGTTAAAGTTCACTAGAGTAATAGATTTAATATTTAATATAAAATCTATACCTAGGGTCAGGGATTTAGCTCAGTGGTTCCAGGCCTGCCTTGCAAGTGCAAGGTCCTTGGTTTGATCCCCAGTAACCACATACAACAGTGCCGGGTGTGGTGACTCATGCCCACCAGCAATCAGTACCACATTCCACAGTGCAGGGTGTGGTGGCTCACGCCTATAATCCTAGCACTTGGGAGGCAGAGGCAGGAGGATTGATGTGAGTTCCAGGCTCAACTGGGCTACACAGCGTAGTTCAGGGCCAGCCTGAACTACAAAGTGAGGCCCTATCTCAAAAAAATAAAATAAAGCAAAACAAAATAAAATAAAATCTATACCTATATGTGATATTTAAAGTATTTCCAAGGTAGGATTTACAATGGCCACCTGCACAGCCAGGTATAGAGGAGCACCAAGAACTATCTTTGTGTTGCAGATCCGAACAAACTAGTTAGTCACAGTGGAAGGCCTGCAGCTCACTGCAGAGTCTCACCCATTGTGAGTCCATTAGTAGAGTAGGAAGCGGAAACGTCTGTGCTGGAAGCCTGAGATAGACTTCCAAAGGTGACGGGGAAGACTGGAGCTCCTCCAAACAAACAGGAGTGAACTTCTTTCTTCTTCAGTTTTTAATGCATCTAATCCACAAGCCTATTAAGTGGGTTCACCCACACCCAAAGAAGGTTTTTGTCTTCAGTAAGTCAATCATCTGAAAACATTAGAACTATGCTCAACCAATCAGCTAGGTGTTTCTTCTTCGAGCTGACACCACTGATAACTGCCACAAAGCTCCTCTGGTTTATATTGGAAGCACTCAAACAGTGACCCAGAAATGATCACTGTCCTTAGTTCCTGTGGCAGACAAAATAATGCTCCCCCAAATGTCCATATTCTAGGCTCTGGAAATTGAGAATATGTGTGTACTCTTATATGGTGACAAGAAATCAAGGCTACAAGTTAAATTAAGGGAGACAGTCAAATAATCTTATCACAGCAAAATTATACTGGATTATCTGATGGGTTTGGTGTAGTTGCAAGTTTCCTTAGAAGCAGAGAAGAGCAATCAGGATAAAATGATGATTGCTATTTTCAAAGATGACCTGGACCAAAGAATGTCAATTCAGCAATGGTAAGAACATACCAACACCAAGAAGTTATTGCTCTGAGACCTACTGTGGACTTCTAACCCAGAACCATAAAGCAATAAACATGTGTCAAACAACTAAATTTGCTAGATTAATCACAGGAAATGAATCAAGCCCCTTAGGACATCTTTGTGTTATTTACAATTTTTCTGTATTTTATTGGATTTTTATAAATTGCTTGTTGTACAAATAAAGAAAAGTGGTTTTCTGTCCTTTCTCACCAATTCTTCCCAACTGAAGTTGTAAATATTATAGTTATCAGTCTTTGGGTCTTTCTGTGTTTGTGTGTGAGAAATTTTTCAATGTGAAACTTGTTTTTTCATTTAAAATTCTTGTTTATTGGGGTCAGAACTGTAGCACAGTGGCACTGCACCTGTTTGGCAAGTGCATGGTCCTGAGTTTGATCCTTGGTACAAAAAAGAAAAATTCTTCCTTGCTGCAAGTTCAAGGCCAGCCTGGGCTACAAAGTGAGTTCAAGGCCAGCCTGAACTGCACAGTAAGACACTGTCTCAAAAAACAAACAAGCAAACAAAACAAAATAAAATTCTATGATAATTTTTCCAGGTCCACTCACATAAATATAACTCAATATAAGGAAAAATAAATTACGTATTATAGGAAAACAATTGGGAAGAAGTTACCTCGAAGTTCAGATCTTCCTAATAAAACACAGACAAAGAAAGAAGAATAGCTTAAATTGATGAAGCAGAGTCCTTTACTGAAGAGGAATAAAAAGAAAAAGAGACGCTTCTGACACAAGGATTTAACAATTGGAATAAGACTTTAACTAGTTTATTAAAGCTAATGAGTAGCGGGGTTGTGCTGATATTCAAAATACAGCAAGTGGAAAGAAGCAGTCCAGAAGAAGTCACTGGATACTCAACTGTGTTCTGGGAAAGATGCAATAAGATCCAGGACATACAGCAGTTCATAGTACAGATGAGAAGGGAGAGGCGAGAACTCAAAGAAGAATAAGCATCAAAAATGCACTGGATATGAAGACTGGATGGTATAAAGTACCTTTTCATCAGCTCCAAATATCATATGGTATTAATGAAGGGACAAA
>PVIR01041324.1:0-12810 GCA_004026965.1 Petromus typicus
CATTCAGATGTCATTTCTTTCTTTTTAAAACTGTACGATTGCTATCAGTGGGAAATATTTTGTTTAAGAAGAAAATTCAATAACATGTTGAATGTACCCTCGTCAGTCACTTCCTGAATTACTCCTTATCCTACTTGCCACTTAAGGGAGGGTCATGTTAATTTGTCCTGAGAATCACTTATTCAAATTTACACTTAATGTGAATTATAAATTACAGTAATTGCAGAAGTAATTACTGCTCTGCAAACTCCCTGAAGACAGGAGTCCTGCTGCTCTCACATCTAGATGTTACTGAAAGCATTCAGCACAGCTTTCTACAGTGTTGAATTAATTTAATCTGAGATCCCCGATCCTAGGATACAAACTTAAGCAGCAGCAGATACTCTAGTAGCGCCTTCCTGGAGGCTTTTCACCTTCATCTGCCCAGTGACGTCAGCACGCAGAGCTGCACAGTGCGCTCTGGAGGGCGCCACCCTCCAGGCCCTGCTCCGGAGAGTCACTGAGCAGCCACAGGGCAGCTGTCAGGAAGGGGTCTCTGCCACGGCAGCCGGGCGCTGTTCCCACCGGGCTCTGGAGACCTGGTTACGGTGATGGTGGGTGACTGTTTTGTGAGGTGCTGGCTGCATCATACTGACAATTCTGGGTGATGCTGTGACACTGAAGAATTATTAAGTAGTTTGTGAGCATCGATAACCTCCTGTTCACACAGTAAAAGACTAGGTAACACAGAGACTTACTTAGTGGTTGTGAGTTGACTTTATTTACTTTTGATTGGAACATTTTTTTCCTCCTAAAATCTTCTAAATCTAGAAGAAAGATTACAGGTTATCTACTATTTTGTCTCCCTTTAATTTATACATTGAATAAAATGTGTACTGAATACCAACTATGACTCAGACATTGAGCTGGCCTTTAGGCTCAAACTGCAAGTAATTTCAACATGATTCTGTGCCCTTCCAGAAGGAAGAAATTTCAGGAATGTGAAATATTATAGTGGCCAAACATAAGATTCTCTAGAGCTGTAGGCGTATGGAATGTATGTCATCCAGGGAGGTGAGATTCTCTAAGGAAATAATATCATAGGTAATAATTTCATGTGAATGTGAGTTAGCAAGGGAGACAAAGGGAAGGAAGTTGGGAGGTCATAGTTATGGCCACACATATAAACTAGTTATCTTAAACTGAAAAATAACGACTGAATTTCTAAAAGCAAAAGAGCCAAGTATATTCTATTTGGAGAAAGGGCTTGTGAGATTTCAGGCTTTGCAGACCTCATCTCATTATGGAGAGTTGTGCCACCTTGTGGTCACTGTCCATCAATGTACACATTATGCCAGGTTTTCTAGACTCCTACTTCTTTTGCAGCTGGAAGGACTCTGCTTTAGAAAAAAAACTATTCTGTTCCTTCCCAACTTTATTGGGTACCATTAAGTATAACCTCCTCCTGTGGACTCATGTTTGGAAAAGCATCTGTCAAACAAAAATGAACTTATCTCCCAATCTGGATTGTCTTAGTTATATCATAAAGATGATATAATTCTATTTAAAAACAAATAAATTTGCTTTCTCTCTTTCTTTTTTATTTTTGGTTTGATTTAACCATATAACATCAGAAGCTCTCCCTTGGTAAAGTCATCTTTCCTCTCTGGGATTAGTTTTTCATCTGAACATGAAAATGGTAAAATAGATGTAACAACACCTGCCTCATTAAGTTGCTATGAATAAGAATGAGCTGAGTGTATAGGTAACTAGTAAACATTTATTCCTTTTTCCACATTTTCATGGGCAAAAGCTTGGTTGTATTATGTTACTGATCCCCATTCATATCGTCCAGGGCCCTCTCGGAATCCAGGAGTTCCAACTTTGAGACTGACTTCACTCTTCATATTTTACAGATGGATAAAATCGAGCCCCAGGAGGAAGGGGCCCTTCTTGTGATGGTTTGTATTTAGATGTCTCCCAAAGCCTCGTGCTCTGTGGGTAGGCTTTGGGAGGTGACTGGATCACAGCGGCACGAATCTCGTTGGTGAATTAATCCACTGGACTGCCACAGACACAGAAAAACCATCCTGCGCCTTTCACACAGATGCCTTACTCAGATCTGTCCTACAAGGAAGCCATATTCTGCAGCTCAGTATTTCAGGCTCAGAAATGAATTTTTTTAAACTTTGAAAAACGTCACTTCTCCTGACTTTTTTGGAAGAATTTCTAAAAATGAAAGCCAATTAACCAGTGATTTTGCTGATTATTTCATTAATTAATATAGAAAGGACACTTTGAAATAGTCAGATGAAGGTCTCTCGATAAGGGTATGAATTGCCCAAAACAGCACCATAAGGAGAAAGAGGCCTCCTGCGTCCCCCACCCAGACCACAGTGGAGCCATGATGGGAAAAACTGGAGGCCCAAACTCCTCCGCTGCTGCTGCAGATGACTGCTCAAGATCCTTCTTCAGCCCTCACAGGCTGAACTACACGTTGGAGAACTTCTTGAAGTACATACAGCTATAAGCCACAGTGCAAATGTACACTTTACACCCTCTGCACCTCGCTATAACCATTCTTATAGTTAAATACCAATTTAATATTGTACTGCCAAAGTGTATTCGATCTAGCTGCCAAAAGGTACTTTCATTCCAAACACTCACCATCATCCATTAAGTTCATACAGGTGGCGGCGTCTCCATGATTTAAGTCGCTCAGATTCTAGTCACAGCAGAGAGGATCAGATACCCTGACCAAAACCTAGAGAATCTCATTTCCCAGGGACCAGGAAAATCTATACAGAAAGGAAGCTGAAACATCACCAATGATCCAACATAAATTTGTGCACCTGCACCAGCCTAACACCCAATCAGTGCCTTGCCCCAGCACAGAGCCCACCAGCTTCACCTGATCTCCATACATCCAAGCCTCGCCCAACATCCAGCCTGATGGCACTCTTACACTGCACCCACAGTGAGTCCACTACATAGCCCTGAACATACACGTGCACCTGTACCTGGCCTGAGCCATCTAGACAGTGGGCCTAGCACTACTGGCCTTTTAGCACACCCAGCCATTATGTACAAACTCATATGCCCAAGTCCAGCCTATCAGAGGCCAGTGATAGCCCTGACCACTACATAGCACACCACATAGTCCATGCCCTGCACTGTATTCATGTGCCCATGCTTGCCATGATAGCCAGTCAGGTAGAACCTTTGTCTCCAGCAAACCTGTGCCATCATGTCAAAGTTACCAACTCCCACATCTAGGACACTAACACACTCACAGACTTTGCTGATAAGGATCATAGGTGAACAACCTACAGACAACACTACTACATGCACACACAATCAAGGGTTTGTTCCTGTTTGTCTACAGGAAGAAGACCCTCCATACAGAAACAAAAAAGAAAATGAAACCAACTCCATAACCTGAAAAAGGAAACAGCTGCATTACATACGCAGACATCAACAAAGGGCCCCAGAACAAGAAACATGAAAAAGCAAGGAAACATGTTATATCCACAGAAACACAGTAATCCCCTAGTAAAGGAATCCAAGGGAAATTCAATTCACTAATTAAAAATGCCTAATGTTTATTACACCATTTGTGAGAGTAAGCAGAATAAAAATATTAAGTCACTTAATTTAACCAAAAATTTAAGTAAGTTTATTCAGAAGAATGTGAAAAAGTAAAACAAAGGCAGACTTTCATTTAAGCAATATTCTTTCTTTCTTTCTTCCTTTCTTTCTTCCTTCCTTCCTTCCTTTTTGGTACCAGAGGCTGAACTCTGGACCTTGAACTTCTGAGGCAGGAACGAAAACCATTAAGCTTTAAGCAATATTGCTAACCTGAAATATTCTAAAGCCTTTTAAATAAAATACTTGGATAAACTGAAAATTCAGGTATTAAAAATATTTTATTAAAAATTTATTTTATTAAAATTTACACAATAAATTAAAATAAATTTATTTATTTTATTAAAAATATTAAAAATATTTTTAATCATAAGGGAATTGTGAGCTAAAACTACAATAACCATCTCATACTTATTAGCAAAGTTATCATTAAAAGAAGAAACTTAAGGAATGTTGGCAAGAACCTGGAGAAAACAGAATCCTGGTGTACTTGAAGAGAATGCAGGTTAGTAAACCAACTAGGAAAGGAAATTTATGAGATGGCTTAAGAGGTAATTTTTATAAATGACCTTACGGCAACTCAATTACATAGAACAGAATATAGACATTTCAATCAAAATAAGAAAAAATATGACCTCAATGGGAAATTAAACTGAATACACATAAAAACCAAATGCTGCATTTTAAGAATTCAATGAATGAGGTAAAAATATAATTGATAGCTATAATAGACTATATCAGTTGAAAGAATTTTTAAAGTTGATGAAAAATATTTTAACACTGTCAGATGAAAAGAAAGAAGAAAGAAAAAAGAGTGAATAAAGCCTATGTGATTTATAGGACATCACTGGGCACACAGTTAGTTGCATCTGAAATATTCAGGGGGTGAAGAGATCAAGAAAAACCCAGAAAGAATATTTAAGAAAATAATAGCCAAGGGCCAGGGATTTACCTCACTGGTTTTGGCACCTGCCTTGCAAGTGCAAGGGCTTATAGGTTGGACCCCGTAACCACATACAACAATGTGGAGCATGGTGACTCATACCCACTAGCAATCAGCACCACATACCACAGTGCCAGGTCTGGTGGCTCATGCCTGTAATCCCAGCACTCAGGAGTCAGAGGCAGGAGGATTGCTGAGTTTGAGGCTGAGCTCAGGACCAGCCTGAACTACAAAGTGAGACCGTCCCCCAAAAAAAAGAGAGAGAAGAAAAGAAAACAATAGCCGAAATTTCCTCAAGTCTTAGAAAAAGATATGGACATACAGTTCCATGAAGCTCAAAGAATTCTATTTAGACTCAGAAAGATTCTCTCAGAAGTACTTTAGAATTAAGCTTTCAAAACTCAAAGAAAAAGAGTTCTAAAACAGTAAGAGAAAAAATATCAAGGCATATATAAAGGAATCTCATATAATTGAAAGCAGATTTCTGAGTCAAAAAAATTCAGGTCAGGAGAGAATAGGATGATATATTCAGAGTGTTGAAGGAAAAAACAAAACAAAACAAAACCAAAAATCCTATGAGCTAAGAATACTCAAGCATTAGGCTAACCTTAAGAATTGCTTATTGCTCCCCACAAATAAAGAGAAATAAGGCCGGGGATTTAGTTCAGTGGTTCTGTCATCTGCCTTGCAAGCACAAGTTCCCAAATTTGATCACTGGTAACCACATACCACAATGCTGGGCGTGGTAACTCACATCCAGAACTCAGTAACCACATATCACAATGCCAGGCGTGATGGCTCACACCTGTAATCCCAACACTTGGGAGGCAGAGGCAGGTGGATTTCTGTGAGTTCGAGGCTGGCCTGGGCTACATAGTGAGATCAGGGCCAGCCTAAACTACAAAAGTGAGACCCTGTTGAGAGAGAGAGAGAGAGAGAGAGAGAGAGAGAGAGAGAGAGAGAGAGAGAGAGGGAGGGAGGGGGAAAGAGAAAGAAAGAGAGGGAAATAATCTTTCTCAGATAAACAACCACTGAGGGAATTGATCAGTATCAGACCAGCCCTATAAGAAATGCTTAAAGGAATCCTGCATGTAGAAGGATCAGCACTACAAGTATCATCACGAAAACTATGACAATATACAACTCACTGGTAGATACACAAATAAGAAAAAGACTAAAACATTATCACCACAAGAAACCACCAAACCGCAAAGTTTAACAGTGAGAGAAAGAAAGAAGCAAAGAATATGTACAACAAGCAGAAAAGAATAAGCAAAATGGCAGGAACATACTGTTGATTAATTATTATGTTGAATCTAAATGGGTTAAATTCCACAAAGACATAGACTGGGTGAATGGATTAAAAAGTCAAGACCCAACTATATGTTGTCCCCTCAAAACCTCATGTGTGTGTAGGAGGGGCTTTTCAGAGCTGGCTGGAACTAGGGAATATAAAACTGGGATTCAGAATGGGTGGTACTAAAGTAGTCCACTAACTGCAATTAGCATACCTCTAGGAGTGGATAATGGAAGGCCTATGTGGGAGTAGGTGAGAGCACCCAAAAAGTATGTGGGCTGGAAGGGATAAAAACAAAAGGAAGGCTTGCTGTCTCACTGATGCTGTTTTCTGCATTCTACTCCACAAACAATTTCTCCTCTGGGACGTTCCACTTCATGCTCTACTTGGAACCATGTTCTACCTTGGAACCAGCTACCTATAAACTAAAGCCTCTACAAACTGTGAGCTGAAATAAACTTTCCCTCTTATAAATTGTGTTGGTTATTTAGCCCAGCAATGAGAAAAGCAACCAAGATAGATTTAAGAAGAGAAAGACTTTAATACAATAGTAACTGGGAACTTCAATACCCCATCAATGAACAAATTATCCTGACACAGAAAGTCAACATAGCAACATTGCAGTTATATTACACTGTTCACCAAACAAACTTTATAGACATATTACATTTTATCCAATATGTGAAGAATACACATTCTTCTCATAGTAAATAGAACACTATCTAAGATGGACTGTGTGAAATCACATCTTGTTTCTTTTGTGATCACAATGGAATAAAATTCGAATCAACAACAGGAGGAACTCTGAAAATCATTCAATTAAGTGCAAATTAGACAATATGCCCCTCAACAACCAATGAATCATGACAAAATTAAAGGAGAAACTTAAAAATTTCTGAGATCAAGGAAAATAGATGCACAACAAATGTTTAAGGAACAGCCCTAGTGGTACAGATGCTGAAGTTCTAGGACAATAAAAAAGAATAAAAGAAATATAGGACAAAAAGTGGTATAAAGATGAAAGCAACAGCAATAAGTGCTTACACATCAAGAAGAAAGATTTCAAACAGCTTAACAGTGCATCACTACAAGGTAAAATACTAGCAAGCCAAATTCAGAAATACACGTAAAATACACAGTGTGATCAAGTGGAATTTAGTCCAGAGACAAGGATGGTTTAAGATACTCTCATCAAAAAACATGACACATTGCATCAGCAGAATGAAAGATAAACTTTATGATCATCTGAAGAGCTACAAACAAAACATTTGATAAAATTTAACATCATTCCTGATATATATTATGTGTAGAAGCAACTAAACAGCAAGGAAACCAAATAATCTAATTATGAAATGGGCAAAGGACCTAAATCGGACCAAATCAAGCATAAAATTGGCCAAGAGGTGCTAGTAAAGGTACTCAACATTACTAATCAGGAAGGGAAAGCAAATCAAATACAAGATCATATATGACAAACAGAGCTGACATCATCCTAAACAGGGAAAGGTTGAAAGCATTTCCAGTAAGATCTGGAGCAAGACAAGAAGGTGCACTTTCCCCATTCTTATTTAACATGACAATGGAAGTCTTATCCACAGCACTCAGGCAAGAGAAAGAAAGGGGATCCAAACTGAAAAGGAGGTCAAGTATGTTGAACAGTAGGTGGCCACAGAGCAAAACCATAAATGATCTATACAGTGAAAGGGCACATGAAAAGCTATTCCTAAAATGAGGAAATGACCTAGGAGGAGAAGTTGATTAATTCCTCTTTGGAAAGCTTTTCTTTCCACTAGGGATCATAACCCTTACTGACATGAAAGGAAGATTGCCTCAGAAGTCACGCTAACATGCAGACAGGAAAGATACGAAACTAATTGTGTGTGGGGGTTGGGGTAGGGATCAAACCCAGGGCCTTGGCATTGAGCTACTTCCCCAGCCTTCTTCTATTTCCTACTTTGAGACAGTATCTCACTACATCACCCACACTGGCCCCAATTTCTAATCCTGCTGCCTTAACCTCTGCTCTAAGACTCTAGAGATGGCCCCTCATCCTGTTGGGTTCCCCAGTTGGGCAACAGCACCACACATCTCAACATCACAGAAACTAATTCATCAGGCACAGTCCCATCTCAGGCCAATCTGAGTGCGCCTGCAGCCTCAGCTCAGCCTCCTGGCCCAGCAGGCGTTCCATTCAGCCAGTCTGCAGCTGGAGCAATTAGCTTCAAAAAGGAAAGAAGGCCAAAAAGGAAAGAGATGTCCTCTCCTTCTAGTCCCTTCTTGTGGTGACAAAGTAAATGCTACTGTGAGAACAGAAGTAAAGGCCATGCACAAGAGATATACAACTGTTTAACAACATCTGGTACCCTTCATCCATGTACTGGATTACATGCTGGGTTTATCTGACATCAGATGCTCAAAGGGTTCTTTAATTCGGAATTTCCCCCCTCTTTCTTTACATAAGGCCCTTCTCATTTCTTCATCCCTAAACACACATACACACACAGCACACACAGCCTACACATAGAAATAGAGTAGCAACTACTTTTCCAGCAAATGATTCACTATTTGGCACAGTCTGCCTATACCTAGAAGAGAACTTCAGCATGTGCCCCACTAAGGGCTGTTCCTAAGCACTTATGGGGTGTGCTGATGTTGTAACTCTATCTGAGGAATCCTGTATACATTAGGATTCTGCATAGGTAGAAAGACGCTAAAATAGGAAATTTCTATGCTGAATATGCACTGGGGTATGTGTGGAGTTGGTTGTATTGGGCATTAAAAGTTTCTGACACAGAAATCCTGACTGAAGAATAAAAAGCATGTTTTAAATCTAGCTTACATCTTCTTAGATCTAGTTCATTCTCCATGTAGAATTTATATACTACTTCTATACTTTCAATTTTCAATCACTTATCTTTCCCTTTTCAATAATTTTATTACTAAATTTGATATTTTCTAAATTGATATAATGTTTTCTAAAAAGAAGAAAATATGTCACTTTTAAAAGATGACTTGGTTATGTTGCAAAATATTCTTCTTGGAAAATGATATTGTGTTGAGGACAGAATAAAATAAAAGCAAAAGTGAGCAGAAACAAAGTTATTTTATTTCTTATAATAAAAGACTCAAGAAACTGGAAGATTAAAAAGGTAATTTAGTTTCTAAAACAGAAGTCCCAGGAAAGTGGAAAAAGTATAAATTCTCCAGAATTCTTTCCACCTAGAGTAGAATCAGTCTTTATAAAGTATAAAAATAACTATCAAGGCTATAGAGTATAAAAATAACTATCAAGGCTGAGTTTGCAAAGGTATCTAAGAGTGTGTGGACCTTCTGCATGTAAGAATTTGCCAAGGAATCCTTTAGTAGATAACTCTGAACCACTAAAATAGTCTGGGCACATAGGAAGTGCTCAATACTTTTCTTTAAATTTTTTTTTTAGGTTTTTGAGACAGCGTCTCACTTTGTAGTTCAGGTTGGCCCTGAGCTCAGCCTCAAACTCACATCACAGCAATCCTCCTGCCTCTGCCTCCTGGAGTGCTGGGATTACAGGCGTGAGCCACCACGTCCGACATTGTGGTATGTGGTACTGATTGCTGCTGGGCGTGAGTCTCCACGCCCGGTATTGCACGTGGTTACCAAGGATCGAACCCGGGTCCTTGCACTTGCAAGACAGGCACTGGAACCACTGAGCTAAATCCCTGGCCCGCTCAATACTTTTTAATTAAAGATATCCTTATTTCCTTTGTAGGGCAAGGTAATTTTCCTTTTGAAGGAAGGACAGATTGCCACAAATTACAAAATACATGGGTGGCTGCAAATGAATAGTACTGCTGGAACTAAAATACAAATGACCCTTAAAGATTTTTCAAATAAATGACTGTTTCCCTCAAGTAATCCTTCAGCGCCCAATACATTTGGCAAAGTCACCACACATAAACAGGGTGAAATGGATGATGTCTTCAATTAAAGAGTACTTTTGCTACTTTCCCATGGCTGGGACCAAAGACTGCAACTCAAACTATAAGACTTTGCTTCGAAATTTTTGGGAGGATTCAGCCTATGATCAACTGGCTCTCTGGTAGAACACCATGGCACAGGGGCATGGTTGAGGAAAAGCTACTCAACCCATGAAGGCAAGAAGCAGAGTGTGAAGGGAGAACCCTAGGAGGGAGCTGTACCTCCAACTCCAGGGACACACCTCAAGGTGCCACCCCCAAACAGCGTATTTGGCTAGAGAACTCAATGGATGAACCCACTGATGAGTACAATGCATCCATGCACAATCACCTTCCAAACACACTGCAGGATACTTTAGATTGATAGCAAAGATATGTGGAAAACTGGACATACACATGTTAAAAAAAGGAAATAACAGACAGACATCTTACATCACTTAGAGAAATCAACACAAAATAGAATTAAAGACTTAAACAGATATTTGAAACTCTTAAACTCCTAAGAGAAAACAGATAGAGCTGCCTGATGCTGGTCTTGGTGGTCAAAAAAAAGCAAAAGCACAGGAAACAAAAGCAAAAGTAAACAGGCAGAACTCTATCAAATTAAAATGCCTCAGCACAACAAAATGAATAGGCCATCAATGAAGTAGGGAAAAATGTTTACAGATCATGTATCTATTAAGTGGCTAATCTTAAAAACACTCTAGGATGCAACTCAACAGCAAGGAAACCAAATAATCTAATTATGAAATGGGCAAAGGACCTAAATCAGACCAAATCAAGCATAAAATTGGCCAAGAGGTGCATGTAAAGGTACTCAACATTACTAATCAGGAAGGAAAAGCAAATCAAAAATGCAAGGAGGTATCCTTAGGTATCCATTAGGCTACCTATCACAAAGTCTAAAGGTAGAACTGTTCTCAACACTGTGGCAAAAGTGGCTCTGTAAAGGAGATCTGCCATCATGAAAAAAGTTTGTAAGTCCAAAAAAAAAACAAAAAACAAAAAAACAAAACAAAAATAGAGTTTTAGATCCAGTAATTTCACCTGAACCTTTACCCACCCCTTTATTTATTTATACTTGAAAAAATTTTTAAAATTTATTTTATTGGTACATTTTATATATACACATTATGATTCCAATTTTATTCTTGAAAATTTTGAAAGACGTTCTCCTTAAATCTCTAATCCTAGCATTCTGAGGAGCTGTGATAGGAGAATCACAAGTTTGAGGCCAGATGGGTCAATAGAGAGAGACACTGTCTCAGCCTTAAAATAGAAAATTAGGCTCCAGGGATTTAGCTCAGTGGTCCTGGCACCTGCCTTGCAAGTGCAAGGGCTGGGGGTTCAATCCCTGATAACCACATACAACAATACAGGGTATGGAGACTCATAACCCCTGTCAATTAGTATCACATACCTGTGGTGGCTCACGCCTGTAATCCCAGCTCTTGGTAGGCAGAGGCAGGAGGACTGCTGTGAGTCTCAGGCTGAGCTCAGGACCAGCCTGAACTACAAAATGAGACCCTGTCTCAAAAGAAAAGAAAGAAAGAAAATTATAAAAAGGGCTGGGTATGTAGTTCAGTGGGAAGACCTTGGATTCAACCCCCACCCCCATTCATTCAGTGGTGGTAAGGTACAACTGAAGAACATTATATTAATGAAATAAGACAAACAAAGTAAAATGAATGTTCTTAGATATAAGTGGAATCTGAACTATTCATGTTTGTGGTAGAAAGTCTGTGAGGTCGAGGAATGGGGAGATAAACTGTGAAGAACTATCAGGTCTCCCACAGGAAGCAGAAGTGTTGTTGAAATCTACTGGCCAGCATGGTGAATACAGCAATACTGAATGAAACATTTCAAAATTGCTAAAAGAAATGTGAAATGTCTTCATCACCAAAATAAACTTTTAAGCTGATAAATATATTAATGTCACAAATAGCATCACTTTGCAGTCCATAAATACATAAGTCCACTGTTCATTTACAATGAAATGTAAATAAGATCTCAGAGAAACATTTTCTTTACTAATCTGATGCATTCATAAATTTTCAAAGCGCAGAACTGTGTGTTCTGTGGCCATTTGTATGAACACAAATCACTGTACCTCAGGAATCGGATCTGAGCAGATTACCAGGCTGCGATGTGTGTCCCAGGAAAAAGTGACTTGTCAAAGGCACGTGGCCCATTTAGTGGCTGAGGGAGATCTAAATCAGGTCACACACTCAGTCTTGAACCACCTTGTAAATGGCTTGTTGTTGGCACCGCTCACTGCGGCCCCCCCCCCCCCATGGGTCCTGGCAGCCGGGCCTCCGGGGCCCAATGTGGGGTCCTGCACACAAGGCCTCTGCTTGACAGCTCGAGACCCTCAGGAAAGTGCTTCTGAAACGCACCTCGTGCTCCCTGCGAGTGGAGAAAGAAATTTAGAGGAGTCTTCAGAGAGCGCAGCTGGGGCGGCGGATTCCGGGCCTCTCTCCCCGCCGTGTCTTCGGGCTCCGGGACCCCGCGCTGGCAGGTCCATCTCGCTCCTCGGCGGGACAGCCCACGAGGGGCCTCGGGCACCGGCCTGACTGCGGCCCCGCGCGCCCTCAGGGTCCGCTCAGCCCTGCTGTCTGGCCGGGTCTGCACAGCAGTGAGGCCGGCGCGGGCGCCACGCAACGACCTCCCGCGCCACCACTCGGGCTACGGCTCGCGCCGAGGACCCCAGCCCTCCGCGCGCGCCCGCCCGCCAGCCAATCACAACGCCTCCGCGCGCACGTGACACACACCGGCCAATGGCTGTCAGAGACCCAGCGAGGGCGGGTCCCATGCCCGGGGGACGCTTGGCTGCAGGTGCACTTGGGCACCGTACAGTCCAGAAACATCCTTTGAGAAACGGAACCCTTGGATTCCGACAGGGCCTTGGGCTTCACACAGTGGCTGATGGTGTTCTTCCTGCAACAGACACCCTAAGCCTGCAATGTCCTAAACTGTGAGACTGTTTTCTC
>PVIR01041325.1:0-12837 GCA_004026965.1 Petromus typicus
TTAAACTTAATTTCCTGGACCCTGTTTCTTGTTGTCTTAATAGGAGGAAGCAGGCCTTGGAGTTTGTTTTTGTAATTAAATAATTGATTACTTTTATTAGTTAATGATACAAAATGTAATACTGACATGGTCTGGTGTTTCTGGGGCAGAACTGGAGTATTTACTTATCTTGGCCCAAACCAGGTAAGAACGCATCATAGTTTCTGACATTCTTCTTCCTGCAAGTCTGAATAGCAGGGTAGTGTGACTTTTGGACTGAAGACTATGTTTAATGTAACTCTATGTTTAATGTAACTTAATTATTGTAACAACTAGTACTTGTGTAAGAAGACTCCTTTTGTGAGTGTAGCCTGTAAACACGGCCTCCAGGGCAGCGTTTGGGAACTCACAGCACCTCGGTTGCCATGACAGTCCTCTCATGTGCCAGCAGCAGGGGAGCCAGTCTACAGTCCAATGGCTTGTGCCCTTGATCGCTTCCCTTCTGCGCATCACCCCCAACTGCCTCTCTGATTGTGTTGTACTTGTACCTGTACATCTCCCACTGGGGGGCTCCGAGTGTCCCCCAAGCCCAGTCACACAAATGGAAAGTTGCCCAGGAGCATCCAGAAGGCTCCTGGACACATTACTGTGCTACCTTCCCGACCTAGACACACGCACGGCTGTGGAGCACCTCAGTGTCCACTTGCAGCAGCATGGGGTCACACAGGAGGAAATGGGGACAGCCCAACCCAGCATGCATGATGTCTCATCTCCAAAGAGAGCAGGAGCTCAGCATCCCCTCAGCATCTACCCTGTGTGGGTCCAGCCAGTAACATCAACAGCAAGCGCTCCCGTGCACCCTTGATGGCAGATGGAACAGCCTCTGCCAGGCTGTGCCCAGTGAGGCTGTGTTGCGGCCCCTAGAGGGAACACGGCACAAATTACCTGGGGAAGAGCTCAGCTCTTCTCTTCTAGGAGAGGTGGAGCCCATCCTATGCCTCTACCTCACGGGCTTCCTGTGGGGGTGAAGGGGGTGTAGCTGATGAGGGGCACGTATGCAGTGTGACAGAAGGGGCAGGTCAGAGGCCACGCTGGAAGGAGACTGGCCTAGTGTCTGTCTACTTATCTCTCAGATAAAACCAGATCAAAAGCAGGAGTGAGGCAAACACTGGACGAGGGTGCACACAGGCTTCTAGATCTCCAAACGCCACATCTATCTGACCACTTGGTGCCAGGCACTGACTGGCCAGAGATGTAAACTGCTTATATCAATGGCCACACAGGTCCTAAGCAACAAAAACAGAGCCAAGAACACATCAGCCCAGCCTGGAAACCACACACCTGCACTGCAGTGTGGATGCCAGGTGGCCCAAGCTGATTCTTGCTGCAGGAGTATCTGAAGATCAGAGTGACAGAGTGAAGCTAAGTGACAGAAGTTAAGGTACAACCTGCTTTCCAGGTGGGTCTACAACTTACAGCCATATGGCAAATCTCCTTAGGTCATGTGGGCACACCTGACCTTGGGAGTTGGGGAGGGATCAAGGAAGTGGATCACTGCATTCTTACACTTGGGGATTCATTTCCATGCATTGATGTACTTGGCACTTAGATCTTTCAGATTCAAGGGTCTTTCTACATCGCCACCCTATCTCTTATTGCTTATGAGGGCACTAAAGATAAAATGAAGAAAACTCAGATGGTCATTGTCTTTCTGTAGAGTACAGTGTGATGGAGGAAATGGACATGAATAAAATAATCCTAAAACGCTTACAGCAACACCAGGTTTATAGATACCACGCAAGCTGGGAAAATGGAGAGTTCTCTCCATATCAGCTGTGCTATCTGTTTCTGTCAAGGAGATTAAAGGATCTTTTTGCACAATTTTGTTTGTAATTTCACTGTCAATTTAAAAATTATTTGCTCGATTCAAAATTTATTGATTAAGGGACAAATTCTTCTCTTTCTCAGGAATTATTTACCCTAATCTTCCTCTTAAAGTTTGAATTTTGGAGAAGGAAAACATAATCCCACTGCAGCACTCCAGATGGGAATGCCTCCTTTTTTTCCAGAAGCCTCACCTTCTGGAGATGGACACTGTCCTTGACTATAAAATCCTGGTTTTCAGAAACCTGACCCAGAGCCCCGACCATGGGTCTGGATCTCCTGTGTGACAGAACGATGCTAACTGACGAGGACAGAAGACGAATGAGACTGAAGAGGGAGCTGAGTCTTGGGGCTGGTCTAAGCTGCTCTGGGCAGCAAAGAACAAAGGCACCAAGGACATCCAGTGGTTCTTTATCACAAGTGTGGGAAGGAGGGAAGGGACACCCGGTGAGAGTGGGTGTGGAAGGCAGGACTCTACAAGGGCAGCACCAGCGTACCTTGCTGAAGGAACAAACAGTTAATTCAGAGGGAAAGAATTTACCTGGAGTCCAGGGGCCTTGGCTGAAGTGAACTCAGCAGAGCCTGCTGCTTCCCAGGCCGGGACTGAGGTCTCTGCAGTCGCCAGGCTCTGATGGCTGACTTATCCATTTCAGTAATGTACTGAAATATGTCATCCAGCCAAATAACGTAGGGGCAAGAAGCTTGTGCCCCTTGCAGCCTAATACTGGGCAGGGGCATGTGCTGTAACTGATCCTGGGCCCACTCCCTGCTGTGAGAAGAGCTAAAGGCCACAGTGCGGATGCTCCCTCTTCTAAATCCCGGTGGTCTGGGATCTGAACTGCAGGTTCGGTGGAAGAAGTTAGGCTTAAAGGAAAAGGTCCAAAGGTACAGCACAGTCCAGTCCAAAACCCCAAGGAAAACTGGTGGGCTCATTAAATCAAGTCTTGTAAAAAGAGTCATCTTTCTCTTTATTCTCCTGTAGACTGGTTTATAGCCATCAGTGAGTTCCGAGTCTTGGTTCACTTGGGGTCAATAGAAGTAGCAAATCTGAAAGATCAATCTCAGATCTGCACCTGTTGCTGCAGCTGTACAGGAAGGAGGGCTGCACAGGAGCCGTCCGGCGAGGGGTGGGCTGCACAAGAGCCGTCGGGGAGGGGAGGGCTGCACAGGGGCCGTCTGGCGAGGGGAGGGCTGCACAGGAGCCGTCGGAGAGGGGAGGGCTGCACAGGAACCATCCGGCGAGGGGAGGGCTGCACAGGGGCCGTCCGGCGAGGGGAGGGCTGCACAGGGGCCGTCCAGCCAGGGGTGACCAAGCACAGGCATTTCCTTAAAGACTTAAACATTCATTTTCATTAGAGGCCACGCCATGACCCTATAAAAAGTGACCGCTGTCGTGTGAAGATTGTAATTTTCCTAAAGGTTCTGGGCCCCAAAAGGGTGCCTATGAGGCCTGCACACAGCAGACAAGTGAAGAGGCTCCCCAGATGGAGGAGGCCCCCAGAAGAGCCTTACAGCCACTAGGAGCTCTGTCGCCTTCATGTCTCCATTCATTTAATGACTGCTGAGATATGTAGGGGCATCTGCGTATGTCAGAGAGAATCCCAGACCCTATGCAGTCATTCAGTCTCTGCCTTCAAAACACTTACAGCCCTCGCAGTAACATAAGCTGTACCATGCACAGAATTAAGAGCAGTACCAGATAGGTGAGTCCTAAAACGTCTCCAAAGGTTTCGTGTGTTAGGAAGGTGTTTGGGGTGCCAGACTTATCAGCGGATTCATCCGTGGGTGAGTTCATAACAGAACACGCTGTCACCGAGGTGGGACCTGGCCGGAAGAGATGGTCATGGGTGTGTAGCCTGCAAGGGTGCGCTCCTGTCCGCAGCTCCACTCCCCGCTCTCCTCTTCCCTGCTCCAGGGGATGAGCTGCTGGCCTCCACCAGGCCGCTTCAGCCTCAGAGCCAGTCAAGCATTGGCTGAACCTTCTGGAAACTGAGCCCTATCAGTCTCTCCTCCTTTACGCTGTGGGAATTGGGTGTGTGTCTCTGTGTGTGGAAAGTGACAGATGCACCAGACAATAGAATGAAATATTTTTCAAGTTATCTAAACCATGATTTGGTGCCAAAGAAAGGTTGGGGAAGTAAAAATGACTGAACAGTGGAAGCACCAGGGCAGGTGCTAAGCAGGCCCTTGAAGATGAGGTAACACCTGGACAGACAGGAAGCAGAAAAGATGTCTGTGGGCCTGGGGCTGCATTCGTGTGGCTGGGGTGAGGGGCTGCCTTAGAAGAAGCAGGAGGAAGTTTAGTGAAGAATCAAGGCTCAGGTCTGTGGGTCTGGGAGTTCTGGACTCAGCCCCTCTATGCTTGAGAATGGAGAACCTTTAGGCAGTGTGTTTCTCTGAGCCTCAGTTCCTTTAATCTTTGAAATGGGACCCAGAACACTCCTCTAACAGCATAACTACAACAACTAGAAGAAAAAGCACATTGCCTGGCATAGAGCAGGCCCTCAGTAGACACCTGGGGAAATCCCAGGTTCTTTCCTCTAGTGCACAGTGCTTGAAACACACAAAACACTTCCAGGGATTCTGCATGATTTGGTCCTTGCCACCAACCTCAGGAAGCAGAGAAGGCAGGTATGGTATCCTCTTTGTATAAGTCTTATGAGATTTCTATCTTCTCTCCTCTTGTGGGAAACAGAAAGGATGAGAGAAATGGAAAAATGCTCTGTGATTAGTGAAAAGACCTGAAGATTAGTGAAAGTGTTGGGATTTTAATTCAATGGTTCATAGGATGCTGGTGCTCATTCTACAGGACAAACAGGAAAGAGGAAGAGTATTTCAGGAGGGCCGCTCTGGAGCAGAGGGTAGGGATGGGTGGGTTCAAGTGCATCCAGAAGGCGGGCCATGGGGGATTGCTGCTTATTGAAATGTCAGGTTACCATGTCCTTCTCACCACAGGGACATGCGTCTGTCCTGCTCCCCTCACAGCCTCTTCCTCCCTTGTTAGGTGAAGATAATGATGAAACCAACAAAACACATGATACAATAGTAGCAGGTCCTGCATCCATGAGATGAAAAAGAATCCACTAAACACAGCCAATGAGACCGCTGCGGTCGGGGAGGGATACAACTGCCCAGGGTAACAGAGTAGAGCTAGAATCTGGTCCTGACCCCAGAGTCCGAGCTTGGCCCCCACTGCCATTTTCCTCCTAGGAAAGCACGCAGCAAATCCACAGGTTGCAGGGATGGAGGCATTCAGCAGCTACAAGTTGAGACAATGAGATACAAGGACCCAGTGTCTCAGCTCCCAGAGGACATCCTAGGATGCTGTCGTAAATCAAGGCTAACAAGCAGTCATTTATAAAAACCCTGCATCAGCATCGCAACTCTAACCCTGGCTTCCAACAGACTTCATGGATGGGACCAATCTAGAGCCTTCCCAGAGAGGACTGTCCTGGGCATCATCCTGGGCACTGCCTAAGACTGGCCTCTCACGTCCCCGAGAGCTGTGCTGTCTCAACTTAGCCTGTGCCTTCGGAGACACGAGCTCTTCCACAGCCACTTTTCCTCTGCAAATCCAGCCCAGAGGGCACAGATTCTGTGACTACAGGATAGGTAGAAAAGGCATGGCTATACCAGCTCACAGGATGCCCTGTCTTAGTGGCATAGTTGCTACCAGAAGCTGTTAGCTGCCATGGTAGGGGACTGACCAAGAGCTGCAGGGCACGGTTGCTGCCTACCGCCAGATGTAGATGGGATCACAAACACCAGTTACCAGTGGAAAGAGCAACGCACAGGGCTCCACGTGTGGCTTCTGTTGAAGGCTTCCTACTGCTTCTACACCTTTATGATATTGAGAACTGTAAGCAAAACATCCTACATCACAGACAGAACTTCTAAGATGTGATCTCATGCTTTGATGAACTTGAAAGGCTCAGGTCTCGGAGGCTTTCAGGACGCAGTAAGGTCTGGAGTCGGTCATTGATCTAGGTCTTCCCTGCTCTGCCTGGCCCAGGTTCGCTTCTTGCTCCTCAATTTGTTCTCAAATGACACACGCAGTTCTTGTTTTTCCTGCATATCAGGTTACTTGTGGCTGCTGCTCAGTCTTTCCTTTTCCTCTACCCTTCGCCTCTTCGCTTCATCTCAGTGGGCCCAGGTTTTGAATGGAAAGGTTGCCCCTTGTCTCAGGAGAGCTGCTGCTTCACCCAAGTGCCTCCACATGCCACAGATATTTTGCTATTGTTTTTCAACCACACTGCGTTCTAATAACCTGAGTACCTTTCTCCTCACAATGGCTTAAGTGTGTACCGAAGAAGTCCACGTGCCAGACGCTGACCCCAGATTCACGTGTTGATGAGATCTGGAAGGGAGCTCTTAGAGGCAATTGGACACCTACAACTTCCAGAACAGACAGCGAACTCAAACTCTATTCTGTATAGATTATTTGGTCTCAGAATTTTGTTACAGCAACAGAAATGGACTAAGACACTATAGCTATTAGCTTGTGAATACCTTGGAATGAGGTCCCCTGGTCTGATTCATCCTGTTGTATAACTTCCAGTTTACCATATGGTTTCCATGTGCTGTTTGAATGACTAAAGGGAGCAGATGAGACAGATAAGATGTTCTTGAGTAGCATTTCAGAAAGTTCCAATCTTCTAACTCTCTAGACATCCTCCCAGTATGGGGGTGCATATGGAGTTGGGTGGTAATTAGCTTGCCCTCACCCAGGAACGAAGACACCAGGAGGGTGCCCTGCCCGAGAAGCTCCCAGGCACTGAAATCCAGGTGAAGAGGGCAGAAGGAGGCACACTCATCTAGTGTGGGTGGTGAAGTCATTCGGCTCTGACTCATGGCTACGTTCCTCAGCTCTTCCTGAAACGTAGTTCTCAGGGACCACTCAGGGGCAGTGTGACTCAGGGAGGAAAGGCACTGTGCACAGAAGCTGGGCCCTGCATGCCTTGGAGAGTGCGGCTTCCAAAGACGGTGGACAGGAAGGGCAGAGAGCGCTCTAGACTTTGGCCTTCCATGGATCACCTTGCCCTTGTCCCAATTCCTGCCTGTAGAACACAGTGACAGTTTACAGACCTAGAATTTAACCTCCCCACATGTCCACTGCTCCAAGACGCAGTACTAAAGCAGAGGTCACCAAATGGAGCAGCACAAAGCCAGATGCTGCTGAAAGCAGCTGAGTAGGTCACAAAATTCACACCTCAATGCTACACTCTGTGCCCACAATGGATCTCCTCAGACGCTGAGTCACAGAAGGGACAGACATGCATTATAGCGAGAGACAGTGAGTTAAAGACATCATGTTCCAGTGGTCCACGCACACCCATGTTTATAGCAGCACAGCTCATACTAGCTAATGCTTGGAAGTGGCCTGTATGACCACCAATGGATGAGTGGGTAAAGAAAAGATGGCATTTACACCAATGAGTACTACTCTGCCATAAAGAAGGACAAATTTGAGTCATCTGTAGGAGAATGGATGCACCTTGAGACCATCATGAAAGGTGAAATAAGTCAGACATGCAAACTTAAATATTGCATAATTTCTCTTATATGAAAAACTCACAATATGAGTAATTTTTTTTTTTTTAGGTTTTTTTTTGAGACAGGGTCTCACTTTGTGGTTCAGGCTGGCCCTGAGCTCAGCCTCAAACTCACATCACAATCCTCCTGCCTCTGCCTCCCGAGTGCTGGGATGACAGGCGTGAGCCACCACGCCCGGCACTGTGGTATGTGGTACTGGTTGCTGCTGGGTGTGAATCTCCACACCCAGTATTGTTATGTGGTTACCGGGGAATCGAACCCGGGTCCTTGCGCTTGCAAGACAGGCGCCGGAACCACTGAGCTAACTCCCCGGCCCATAATATAAGTAATTTAAAGAACAAAATTAAAGATGGGAACAAGGGAGAAAGGAGAGAGAAGAGAAGGAAGAAAAAGGGCTTAGAGAAAGGGAAGGAAAAATTATAAGCAAAGCTTTTGTAAATGATGAAGGGAAGAAAGGTTGAAAGAATGAAAGGGGACCTGGAGATGGGGGAATAAAAAGAATGAAGGTGCGTCATGTACACATTCAGTCCCTGAGATGAATGCAAACACTATGTACTGCAAACAAGCACTAATAAAAACTTTTAAGACTGAGTGAGGCTTTGGGGGCAGATTGCGCTCCTTCTGACCTGGCTCTGTTATTATCAGTGGAATCGCCATGAGCAGGCTGTTTACACTCCCTGCACCTCCATTTCCTGAAATACAGAGTGAAAAGAAGCACATAGCAAATCCACAGGTTGTAGTGATGGAGGCATTCAGCAGCTACAAGTTGAGACAATGAGATACAGGGACCCAGTGTCTCAGCTCCCAGAGGCCAGAAGCAGCAGATATAGTGATGGAACAATGTACATAATTTGAGGCTATTCAACCAATGATGGGAAAAAGTGAGCAGTGCTCTGCCATCTTGGAACCTCCATGTGATCAGAGAGCTGACATACACAGAAGGACTATAGCACCGAAGGCAGTGAAATGTAGGGGCCAGGAAAGGGTGAGGGGTGAGGAGCTCTTTCTGCAGAGCTTTGAGTGAAGTCTGTAGGAAACCACTCTTTGTTGTGGCCTGAGCAGGTACAGACCATGAGTCTCTGGGGTGCTTGATGGGTTTGGGATCACAGGGACACAAGTTTCCTGAGGCAGGCCGGTTGTCTACTTCAGTCACTGCTATAACTCAGGTGGCCAGGAGGGTGAGTGCTGGGCAGTATCTGCTCAGTTAACCTGAAGGAAATGTATTAATGCCAATGTCAGTGCAGTCCGAGCCTCAGGAGCACAGGCGAGTATGATGGACGAGGTCCGCGGGACGGCAGTGCAGACCAGTGGGCTTGGTGGTGCTCGGCATGGTTATGCCGGCACTGAGAATAATGGGTGTGAAATCCCTCTGCTACCAGTGGCTGGCAAGAATCCAGAGGGGACAGGCATGGATGCAGGGAATCCGGGAGGCAGGGCCATCAGGGAGAGGTCATTGGTTAGCCAGGGCAGGAATGGTGACCTGTGGCTCAGTTCTAGGTGCACCATGTTTGTCACTGAAGAACATGGAGGGGCATGAAACCAAAATGAGCTGAGTCACCCCCAAAATGTGGCAGAGGTGGTGACTAAAACATCATGTGGCGATGGACATACAAACAACTAGAGAGAGACATTTCAAATGTGGTGGGACGATGAATTTCAGAGGTATGAAAACTTTTGGCTCAAGCTCAAAGAAACAGCCCCAGCCTCCAAAGGCTAATTACCAATTTCTCTTTGAGACCTTATGATGTATATAGAGCCATTCTGCACTTGGGTCTATGCACTCCCCGGACTCCTGTATGATGCTGACATGCATGCTGGACCTACTCCTCTTCAGTGAATAGAGTGACATGTGAGCCAATGGGACAGCATTGGAATGGCAGGGTGTGGCCCCAGGCCACAGGGTGTGGAGACGATTTGGCTTCTGTCCCTTTCTCTTGGATCACCTGCTCTGGAGAAGGAAGCTGCTACATTGTGAGGATACTTGAGCTGCTCTATAGAGAAGTCTATGTGGAGGACTAAGGCCACCATGAACCTGCATCAGAGAGCGCCATTTGGAATCAGTCTTCCACCCCACTTAAGCTTCAGGATAACTTACACTCCTGCTTATGTTACAGGGAGAACTTGGGAAAATCCATTCCTGGACTTTCTGGCTCACAGAAACTCTTTGGGGGCCATCCATGACTATTGTTGTAGTGTCACACCACTGTTTTGGGTGATACATCATGCAACAAGAGATGAAACGAACTCTGCTCAAGTCAGGGCCTGACCGCTTCCTTCAGAACAGCCTTCCTATGATTTGTTAAGGACCAACAGCACCGCCCACGAATGCCTGGCCCACTACTTCTCATTCTTACCTCCTCGTATCCTAATGAGAAAGGTGCTAAAGAAATAATTTAAGTAAAAATAAATGACACTTGGTTCAGGTAAAATCATACTCTGTAAAAATGGTCCTTATAGCATCAAGCACTGGCGCTCAGTCAGCCTTGGAAACATCTTTAAATAGGTGAATTAGTCTTAAGATTACACAATGATTTTCATGCAGACTTCTAAAAAATTGTCTGGATTTGAAATCCTGTTTGTTCTTTGCAGACTTGTAAGAAAAATCTATAGTACACATAACACAGATGAGTTTAAAGCAGTGAAATAATTTTTCCTCTCCTGAATTTAGTAAGGACTTAAACCTTTTTCATGGGGCTGGGTGGGGGGAGAGATATCAATGCCATCCCTCAGGTCCATTAAGAAACTTGGCAGGACCAAGTGGATGCCTTACTCATCACCGTGGAGAAAGCCACAGGCTATGTAGTAGAAACGGTATTTTCTTCTCATTTTGGAGTTGATGCCTATTATTCGTCATTCTACTTCAAACAAACAACAAATCATCATGATGAAATTCTAGCAACTCAGAAGACCAGGGATGTGAACAGCGCTCATCATCTGGACCAGGAACTCTGCTTAACCTAAACTGAGAATGTGCCCTTGATCTCTGCCTGGCCAGCAGTTTGTACCTGTCACACGTGGAGCACAGTGCGGAGTGTGGGGCATGCCCTGGGGATTGACAGAGGACTGTGCCTGGCTCCTGGAGGCCAGGCTGCATGGGCCTGTGACTCTTCTCACATTTGGTGGTGGGGCAGGTGAGAAGGGGATCATTGGGGGTGACTTGGAAGGGTGAGTTCTTGTCCCTGGCTCCTCCCCTCTTGGTCTGCTTCCTGATGGCCATAGTGCGAGAAGCTTTTTGTCCATCTTATCCCTCTGCCATGCCAACTCTGCTTTGGAGTTGACTGTGGACTGAAGGCATGAGCCCAAATCAAGTTCTCCCCCTGGACTGTGGTGTGATCAAAGGGTGACTGTGAGTGCCCAAGATCCAAAGAGTCTTGACAACTAGCTAGGTGATGAACACTGCAGCCCAGAAGACACGTTGAGCAGGAGCTGATCCCTGGAATCCAGAGACAGATAATTCCAGAATGTGCAAAGGAAAGGCCATGGACTCAGAAGGCTGGAAGACTCTTGCAATGTAGAGAGAAACACTGTCTTACCCAGCAGAGTGGGCATTAGGGCTCTCCAATCAAGTTGACAGCAACTGAATGAACTCTTTCTTCACACAAGTTATGTTTACTTTTCTTGTGACTATAGAATTTTAATCATCTGAGGGAAAACTTGATGTGATGATAAAGATTAGACAAAGACTTTTTCCAGGTCTTCTGTAGGAGGAAGAGATCCCGCACAGTGAAGGTTGTAAGCTCTGGGTGGAGGCTGTAGTGCTGCTTCCTCCCCAGTCTGAGATTGTGTGTGAGTGGGCCCAACTTCCAGCAGTTAACATGTATCAGAACCCCCCTCTGCTGGCCACTGCACCCAGAAATTTGCATCCAGGTTCCCATTAGGTTCCTGTAACAACTGCCCCACTGTGGATGTGTCCTCTAGGGTTCCTGTGTCAGAAACTGGGTCCTCATGCAACAGTGTTGGAGGTGGGGCTTGAAAGAGGTAACCGGGTTGAACGAACTGTCATGACAGTAGAAGTGGATTTTGTCTAAGTCAGTTCACCCCTCTGCTGTTCTCTCTTGTCATCTCTGACCCTTCAACCTTCTTCCATGGCTGACACAACTAGCGTGTATATGTGAATGACCCAGTCTATTATTCTGGACCAAGAGACACAGAATGGACCAAGAGAAATCCTTCCAGTTATGAATGGAGACCTGTGGGTGAGAAAGCTCAGCTCATCTATGTCCTGGGAATCCCCGGGCTGGTGGGTGTGACCTGTGCTCTGGGAGGGAGGAGCTGCACAAAGCCAGCCGGAGGGTCCTGGAGATAGCAACCACCTGGCATGGTGTGGTCATAAATCTAGTACAGCTGAACTCGGGACAGGTAGATGTGCCACGGGAAGGACTGAAGTGTGGTGTCACACCCATCCACATAGCATGAAAGGGCGGAAGGGAAGGAAGGGCAGGTGGGCCTGTGCGGGAGCCATGCCTGACCCTCGCCGCGCATAGGGCGGAAGTCCGCATCTGTTCGAGGGTGTCTCTTCGCTGGAGGGCAGCAGTTCATGCTGAAGAGGAACTGACATAGAAGAGACATTAGTGTTTCTTGATTCAAAATAATTTCTCAGCAATTTCATGAAAAGGTGTGGGTTTTACCCAAACTATGGAGAGATTTTTTTTCCCTTTATCAAATCCAATCTCTGGGCTTAAGTAGAATGTGGAGGATGGGATGTCAGGTATAAGAATTCAGCCTAAGGCTAAGGATTGGAATCAGAACTAGGACATTTTTAGGCTTTTCCTACCCAAGCCATCTCCTGATGCAGCTATTAAAAATAAATAAGAAAAGATTTCATTTCCTCCATTCACTTGCAAAGAAAATTGGTTGCCACTTTCTTGCTGTCCACTCTACTTTCTATTTCACGTCTCTTTTCTGCTTGTTGCATCCTCTGGGGTCAGTCTTGTTTTGAGTTTCGCCCAGGCCTCTCCTCGTTCTGTGCTGCCCCTGTGCACCTCTGCTGCTTCCCCAGGACCACAGGGTCGAACTCACACGTGTATTTCTCAAGTAAGGAAGGAAAAAAAAACAAAAAAGGAAAAATAAACTCAGATGCTTGGAAGTTTGGCTTTTAGATGGTCAGGCTCTGGTGACTTAATTACAAAAGGCTATTTTGATTTCAGAGTCATCAAAGCACTCATGTCCAGGTTTTGGTGGTGATAAACTACAAAGATGCAGGATTATCTAGGGTGAAAGGGATTTTTTCCTCTGGCATAAGGAAAAGAAGTTCACTGGCCAGAAATTGTTTGGGCAGACCATGGGATTACTCCTTTTGTAAATTTGCAAATCAGGGGGAACTGGTCAGCCTTTGGAAAGGGCAGATAACACAGAGACTGAAAACCATACCTGAGAAAAATTGGCACAACAAATAAACCCAAATTCAAATAAACCCACATC
>PVIR01041326.1:0-12808 GCA_004026965.1 Petromus typicus
GAGGCTGAGCTCAGGGCCAGCCTGAACCACAAAGCGAGACCCTGTCTCAAAAAAAAAAAAAAAAAAAAAAACCTCCCAGTGCATAAGTGTTTCTGGTGTTGAGGTGAACACACTCACAACCCCTTCAAGCACTGGACCTATGAAGACGCAGTCTCCTCTGTTGCCTGTTCGGTGACCTCTCAAGAGCTGGGACTGTGGGCAGTGCCTGGGAGAGCAAATACTGCACTTCTCCTGACCACAACTCCCCCTCCTCAGAAAGTGCCAAGTCACTTCTGAGATGTGAAGAACCCGGGCATTGCAAGTGGCCAAATGGATGAGTTCAGATCATTTATGTCCAAGACTGCATCAGTGCTTCCTGTGGTCGAGATTCAGTGTGAGCCTCTTCAATGATTACAGGTCTTCTGTTCCAGGCCCCAGTGGGAGTGCGTAAAGTGACTATGCTTGCTCACACTTGCCCAGCCAATAAAGACTTGAAAACAGTAAGTCCTGTTACCAGGCCACCGAGCTGCTCCTACTTTCTCCTCCCTGCAGAAAAGTCATAGCAGTAACTTCTCCATCTTTCTTGCCTGCACTTAAATGTTCACCTTTTGTTCTGGACACTGATGAATACTCCATAGCTTGGCCTAGACTTTACCAAGTTTATGATATGAACATGCTAGGAAATCAGTGAGGTTGAGGTGTGAATCTTCCTCTTTCATTTGGTCCAGTTAATATCTTTGAATCTTAGTCATTATTCAGATTTTGTTAGATGAGAAAACTGTTATATATGAGGTTTAGCATAGTACAGTAACATATAGCAGGTAGTTAATAAATATCACATATACACTTGATGGCAAATTTCTTGTGGCTGGGAGAGAGCGGGGAACAGTTTGTCCCGGCTAAGCAAAGCAGCTGGCTCCAGCTGGGCCTGCGCCTGCTCAGAGGTTCCCTGGGGAGGCCAACAGAGGCTATGTCTTCAGAAGAGTGGATTTCAGGCCCTGCTACCTGGATGGTTTCCCCTTATCTACCTCAGCTACACTAAAACAGGGAGAACAAATTTACTCTGAACTGAGCTCACCCAGAAGAGCAGATAGATGTTTCTTTTTCTTGGAGAAGAAAACAATTTTACAAATTCAGAAATGGAAATGATAGCACACTCCATCCAATTAGCAGGAGCTAATTTGGATGTCAAGGTTGTTATGCTGGCCTCCTCCATCGCATGCCCAGCACTTTGGCTTCACTCCCTCCTGGCTCGGGGGCTCAGCTTCCAGAGTGCACTGTAAGCAGTCCCAGTTTCCACTTTAAGACTTGGTCTTCTACTCATGTGACACAGTCCCCGTTTTTGGGAAATTGGTGCTTGGCGAGTGATGAAAGGTTTCACAGATGAAGGTTATGGCACAGTTTTCTCCTGCCTGATGGCTTAATTTAACTGTATGTTCTTAGTAGCTCAGCAGTAGAATTGTGCCTCGGCATGGGCTCCAATTTGACCAGAGGCAATTGCAAGAGCAGAACAAATATGGGATCCCTGATATAACTTACCACGTGACCCATATGCCAGTGAAAATGCAGGAAAGCCTTTCTTTTGAGCTAGATCAGATTAGTCCCTGGGAAAAGACATCTCGTAATGTCACATCTAGAAAATCATTTTAGAAGATGTAGGCACAGAGGTAAGCAGCAAAACCATCTGATCTTGAAATCATTGTGTGGCCACTGAACGTTGAAGATGCTGACGGAGGCAGAGAAACCCAGCTCTCTGGCTCTTAGCTCAACTGTGTTCACCCTTCCCCACCCCAGTGAAGCCAGGGGCTTCAGCAGCAGTGGTTTCTCTCCAAGGCCCACTCAGAGGTCTTCAGGTCTGTCATGTGCTGAGGTCCTCACTGTGACAAGATGGCACCAATCTGAGATTTGTTATTCTTATTGGGGACACTAAATGTCCACCCATCTTGTTTTCCAACCTGAAAACTGAAGCCCTGACCTCCTGGAAGGGTTGAGGAGCCCTGTTCGGCCTGGGTAGAAAAGAAGCTGTGTAATGCTGTCCTGGGGTCCATGACACTAGCTCTCTGCAGGAGAAAGGATGATAGCTCCCTGCATGGGGCTGGGTGGTGAAGATTTTCTGTTGAAATGTAAATGAGGGAAACTTTAGACCAGTGATAAATCACTTCTCAAGAGACTACATATAATCCTCTCCCTGTTTATGAATAAGGTTGCACCTAAGACAGTTCAATAGACGAGCAAAGAGATGAGACACGGTGACATTTGACTTGCAGAGGCCACCACTCCCCATGGCAAGGAGGTGAAGGAAGCCACTCCAGGGTCCATGTGCAGCCACACTGATGGCCCATTTGAGATTTGAGAATTGATTCCACCATGTCCCCGAGTCTTCCCAAAACTGATCCAAAAAGAAGATTCACTCAATATTCATTTATGTGAAGCTCATCCACTCATTCAGCACACATGGAGTTGGTGTAATGTGCTCAATGTTGGATGATGTAAAGAATAAGACAAATTTCATCTGAACATATATAGCACTTGTCATGAGTGAGCTACAATATTAACATACACAGAATATATTTGCTCTTTCCACAATTTGTCTTTTCACAAGCTCTGTCCATCTCACCAGTCTTACCTGGCTGAACGCTCTTTTCTCTTCCTTGCCATGAGTCAAGCATGGAGCTCGCTATTACTCCAATTGTGATTACCAGTGGTACTCAAGTCATATGACAAACTTCACACAATAATATATGACAGGTTCCAGGATTGAAGAGGCAGAGAGCTGAGGGCAAAAAGAGGAACCCACAGACGCACAGAAAGCCATTGCATGTGGTCAGAAGACATCACAGAGCAGGCCAAGTTTGTGAAGGTCATGGAGCTTGTTGGGAACACAGAGCTTGTCCAGAGCCAAGTTAAGAAGGCAGAAAACCGGAGGCACCAGGTCAGCCAGGGAAAAGGATGAGAGACAGCCACTCTTTGTCACCTCATCTTGGTGACTCACTCAAGAGAAACTGAGATTAAGGGATGGTAAATACCAAAGTTGGGGGCTCCTCCTCTTCCATGATCCAGGTGAGGAGTTTGGCTCACTGGTTGGTCTCATGCATACATCATGTGACTCTGTGTTCTCAGTTTAATTTTCTAAGTTTATAGGTAGCAACTTTTTTGCATAATTCACTTACAAGTTTGTACCTTATGATTTTACTCTGCATCTATGTTTGTTCTGGATAAGTTTGCTATGTCCAACATCTGGTGGCTGTCTGCTTGCACAGGTAAGTCACCAAGTCATTCTGTCTCTGTGTCTGTACTCAGAATGGAGCAAAGGGCAGAGTATCAAAATGGCGTCACTCAGGGCTAGGATCTGCCTGGATGCTACCATGTTATACAATGTGGAGTAACTCATAGCAGGCCACAGCCTGTTGAACACAAAGCTTTCAAGGGAACACATTCTAGTTTGGGAGGTTAATACATAAACAATGTAACTGGTTTGGAATTTAGAATCTTTTGTCATATGTTTATTATCAACTCTGCCATATAGGTGTTCAGTGAACTTTGGCATATTACTAACACCTTGGAGCATAGTTTACTTAGCAATGGGAGCTGAATAACCTTAAAAAGTATTATAGGGTTATGTCATGTATGTGTGACAGAGATCATTTGGCATAGGGCTGATACTCAGAAATCTTTCAAATAGGAACTTAAAGGTTCTGTAAATGTCGTCATCACAGGATCCAGCTCCACAAGGACCCAGAGCACTCAGATGCTCTGTGGGTTACAGTCTAGCTAGGTTTGAAAAGGTTATTCTCATCCAGCAGAGCATGGAGCAAAATATAAGGCTACAAGTTGTTTTATCCTGAGCAAGATGCCCTGAGAAGTGAAAGAGCCTTTTCTAATCAGTGCGGGAAGTACAAACAGGTGGGTTGTGGCTGTAGTGCAAATGCGAGGCTGTCGTGGCCAGCTGAGACCAAGTGTTGAAGGAAGGTCATTGGGGTCCTTGTATCAGCACTGGAGGCAATTAGCAAGAAGAAGGGCATGCTCATAAATGGGATATATAAAATTATTTCTGGAGGTGAAGGTATGAAGGCAGTGGAGGAAAGACAGCAGGAAAGAGAAAAGCAGGATGGAGGCTGGGAAAGAGGAAGAGAAAGAGATTGAAGGGATTTAGGAGAGGAAGGTAAGGTCTTAGATGAGTGCCCATAGTCAGGGCTTGATATGCATTCATGGCAGCAAGCCAGACACCAGCAGATCGGGCAGAGTGGCCACCACAGCAGGAGAGAAGTAGACTCGACAGTTGCACTGACACATGGTACAAAATGGGCACAATGCGGGATTTGTTTCCTACCCTCATCCCAAAACATTTGGTATAAACACTCTTGATGTGTACAGGAGTCCAGCCGGCAGGAGGAGAACAGAAACACAATTCATCCGTGTCATCAGAAGCTGGATCTGGGCTGAGTGCTACACTAGCTTTGGGGCAAATATCTTCAGTGAGCTTCTCAGCAGTGCAGCTGTTATCTCATACTGCAGATGAGAAATTAAGGCTCAGCTGCATTAAGCATCTTGCTTGGGGTCTTTCAACCAGCAGATGTTAGTGCTGGAAAGCAACCCAGCTTTGCCTGAAGCCTACGCTTGCTGTCAACCATGTCCCTCTACCTGCTTATCTGATAGAGATGTCTACCTCACAAGACCTGTACAAATGATGATCTCTTTCCACACTAACAGATTTATTTCCCGTATCAGAAAACAAATGTATACTAAAACCATGTTATTTGCCTCTTTTGAGTTATTTATTATAGAAGCAACATTCGACTAACCCAGACATGACACTCACCATCTACATACCAAAATCCATTTTTTAAAACTTGCTGCCCACTAACTCGTCTCTTAATGTGAGCATCCTGCCAATGTAGTCTGTTCTCCTTGGACTGATCCAGGCCGACTGTTGTTGGAAGGTATCTGGGTTGTTTTTGCAAACTTCCTCTGTTGTTCTTCTCCACTTTGACCATGGAAAAATGTGACCTCTGAACATTCTGATAGTTCATAGAGAAATAAATTCTCCTCTGGGTGTCTTTTTCATTTCTGAAGTGGCTGGAAAGGTTACACATCATTTTAACTGAAAATTGGAGGAACTTTATTGGTATCTGCTGCACCTGTGTTCCAGGAAATTAAAGTTTTAATTTCAAGTCAACCTTCACTGGAAGGAGCTGGCCTGTCACTGTGTTTCAATGTTTCAGGTGAGACTGTTTCATCCAGGAATGTCATCATTTGCTAGGTAGGTGGTACTGAATGCCTACTTTGAAAATGAGGAGATCTGCCCCCAAATTGAGTGGGAATAAAAAAGTTTGTGTGACTATCAAAATAATAGTTGGTGCTACAAAAAATAGGCTTAACCACTGTGAATGAAAGCAGAGACTTCCAAGGTGAGGGTCAGAAGGTCCTTGGAGATTCTTCTCTACAAATCGATACAGGTTGGGTCACCACTTCTTTCTGTGGTTCTTCAGTTATCTACTGCCACATGCCCTGGGACGTATTATGCTAAAGTCTATCCCTGAATTCCACAGACTTCTAGCTTGTAGGATCTGAAATGTACCCTTGTAGCTTCCAGTCAGAAGATGCTGGAGATGGTGCTGGATTCACCATTAGCCTTAACACTTAGCATGGTGTCTAAAACTTCAAAGTCCTCAGAAAATATTGTTTAGAGCTACTGTTTTAGGTATAATTGTTGAAAAGGATACTGTAAGCCTCCGTTGAAAAGCTGTTTGATTTTTTTCATGATTCTTCTATGCACTAGTCTTATCCAAGATGACTGTCTAGGACTATTCGAAGGGAGGTGAGGGGTGATTGTCTAAATGAAGATAATAGTATTATAATATTTCTCTTTTATTATGTATCTAATGTATCTCACTAAAAAGTCTCACTAAAGATATGTAGAAAGAGTAATCTATGGTCCTTTCAATTAATGTAATGAGCGTTCTCCATTTAGCTGCAGAAGAGACCGCTGTGCCTGGACACGTCTGTGGAGTTGGTGGAAGCAGCTGCCAGGAGGCTGTTTGTGTGTGGATTGAGGGTCCCCTTGGGAGAGTTCTCATTCTGGAGGAAGAAGTTGCCTGGCAACAAGGCTTTGACCCGCGGAGCAGGCTTCACCCAGCAGAGTAGCATGGAGGCCAGAGCCCAGCGTGTGGGGTCTGTCGCACAGCTCTGCCTCCTAGCTCTGTGACATGAATATGAGGTGCGACTGAAACATACAGTATGCATTTAAGTTTTAACAATTGACAGTAAAAGACACACTGCCATTAATCCCCCTCTGAATATTCTCCTTTGCTTTGAAAACACTAACCATGTCCTTGCCATTCGCTGAAGAGATCCTGGAAGGCTTCTTTACGTCTTCAATTATGCTGTTGTGACAGCTTCAAGTTCCAATTCCAAATGGTCATTCTGACTCTGAGGAAGAGCCAGGAGTCACACTCTGCCAGACACAGTGAATACAGTGACAAGGCCACACCATCATGTTTGCAGGAGGCCTCCTTTCTGATGGATGGTGCTTGGCAAATTTTTTATCACAGCTTATAAAACTACTCAGAAAAGAAGACTTCCATAACTGCAAGCGAGATTAACAGGATAATTCCTTTCTGAGAGGGAGTATTTGGGGAAATTAATGGCAGTGTGTTTTTTACTCTGGGACATTTTTAAAAATTTCAACATTCACTATAGTTTCACATCACCGTTTGAGTATGCCTAGGTTCTATGGAGAGTGGCGAGTTCAAATGTACAAGTATAAAGTTGGAGGAAAACGTCCTATAAAAACATTGGATTGTAGTGCAGCGCTTGAGGATCTATATGTCTGACCGAAACCTGAGAGTAAGGCAGACATTCCTACTGTACCACGTTTTCTGTACTGAAATGTTCGGCCATAGTAATATCACAAAAGCACTCATGACATTTCATGGTGGAGGAGTGACAAGACCGGGGGAGGATTTTGACAGTCAGGGAGGTATTAAAAATGAAAACCTGTAGGACATGTTCGTATCCAGGTGGGACTTATTGGAATAAGACTGCGTGTCTGTGGTAGTTAACTGATTGCACCAACTCCCAGCTGAATTGGATGTGGCCGAGGAGATTTGCAGAGGCCCCCCCACTACCCCGGGGTAGATGTGTCACCTGACTGGTATAAAAGGGAAACGAAGACGCGAGGCTCTCCCCAGCTCTCCGGAGGAGCTGGTCTCCGTCTTGGACTTTGCTCCTGGCTTCCAGCGCAGGCCCTTCAGCTTCCTGACTTGGGTTCGCGTTGTATAGTGCAGTGAGCTCCAGGCCTCTCCCTGGATCCTTCCGACCTGCGGTGTTCTTCAGACGCTTCGCATTCTTCCACACCTGCCTCAGCTGGTGTCATGGTGAGCCACGCTGCTAATTCTTATATACTGTATTTACATATCTCGCGTTAAATCTGTTTTTCTAGTAAGAACTCCCTGGGGTCAGGTGGAATGGAGTAGCAGAGTGAGGAGCACTCGGCGAAGTACTGCGAAGTGAATTGTGGAGGGAAGCTGTTGTTCCCCAACAACTAGTAACCAGTCCCAAGCAGTGATAGCGGCGGCGAGTGGTGGTGACAGAGAAAGCTGTCTAAGGGCTGCAGAGCCCTAGTGTCAGCATAACCTGTAGGATAACCGGGTCTTAAGGTCGTGACTATCCATTCCTGGGCGCTGCAAAGTCAAAATCCCAGGGCCATCCTGGGAAAGTTGTTGATACTTGGCTTTTCTTTTCAAAATTAAGTTATTTCTGATTAAACACAGAACTTTCTTTAAATCCTTTTATAAACCGAAGAATCATGTATTAAACCTTTAAATTTTTTTTATTTTTTAGTACCAGAAAGAATTCAATAAGTTTGTAAGAAAGCAAATACTAGAGCGAGTTATAACAATCAGAACAAATGAAACAATTTCAAATACATTAAATCTTTCTCTATTTAAATACTAAATTTAATTTTCAACTATGTTGATAGTGTAGTTTTCTGTACATTTTTGTGCTTATAGCTTTTAAGCTCTGTGTCCAGTGCAAAGTTTATTATTATCCCCAGTTTGGGCAGAGAAAAACGTGTTCTCCGCTAGTGGAACCTTGATTACAAACTCAATTGGCACTCGAGGGCTGATTGTAACTAAGTCCGTACAGCTGAGGTCTGGATATGTACCTGGGTACCTGCTGCAGATAACATGAGGCAGAAGAGACTTCCACCAACCTAATTAATGCAAGGTCTTTTTACCTCCTAGCCTAAGTGATTCTGGTTGTAACTTGAGGGTCCACTGTACTAATGGTCAGTGAGGGAAAATGGCTTTTCACATCTGTCTTAAGAATTGGTCTGTTTGGGCCGGGGATTTAGCTCCGTGGTTCCAGCGCCTGTCTTGCAAGTGCAAGGACCAAAGTTAGATCCCCGGTTAACCGCATACCATACTGGGTGTGGAGACTCACACCCAGCAGCAATCAGTACTACATACCACAGTGCCAGGTGTGGTGGCTCACGGCTGTAATCCCAGCGCTTGGGAGGCAGAGGCAGGAGGATTGCTGTGATGTGAGTTGGAGGCTGAGCTGAGGGCCAGTCTGAACTACAAAGCGAGACCCTGTCTCAAAAAAAAAAAAGAATTGGTCTGTTTTAGCTTATGCTCTAACAAAAGTTCTTCCTCTTGCTTCTCTTCACCTGATCATTAGCAAAGTTCAGTGAATCTTTGCTAGTCAGTGGGACAATAAGGGCCTCATGCACTGTAGGGAACTGAGAAATCTATGGCAGAGAGACAAGGCCAAGAGGCTCACAATAAGTGTCGGTGAGTGGCCTCTCTGATTTTAGAAGTGTAAAAAGAAAAGAGAAATTCATAAACAGAAAAACAAGAAAACTTAAATTCCGGTCTGTTTCAAATAGCAGTCTCTGACTCAGAAAGCTGCCATTTTAATTTTTTTGGAAAGCTTTCAGTTTTCATCTAGGTGGAATTTCTTCCCATTTAAGGGGAAATCTTAGGCACACATGGAGTAGAAGGCAGGTCAGGGCGCTACAGAATGTGCCGTAATTATGCTGCATACTTCATTGTCAGTCATACTTTGTGCATCAATTAATGGAATGCGTAATCAAGACACAAGTGGGAAGAGATTCCGAAGTGAACTACTATTAGAAGCCAGTCCCTTCTGGGTGACAAGTGATGGTATACAGTATCTTGCATAAAAATTTGCATGCTTAACCATTTTATTTTTTCATAAGTCACCTTGAAAGTTGATGTATTTTATGTGAAAAACTTTTGAGCCATAAAATGTTGACTTAGTGCACAGTCCATGTGGTTTGCAGAAGCCCCTTGGCTGATAGGAGAGATTTATCACAGTTCATCTTTACATCTCTGTTCTAATTATGGGGGTACAGTATTTTATAACAAATAAGTTTTAATGAATTTTCAGGTTTGAATATAACCAAAGATCACTAAATATCTTTCAAGAATTTCAAGATAGCATTAAACTATCAAAAAGCTCTCTGAGGCTGAGTGCAGTGGCACATGCCTGTAATCCTCATTCTGTGGGAGGCTGAAACAGGAGGATGGCAAGTTCAAGTTCAGTGATAAGGCTCTGGGTTCAGTCTTTAGTACCACACACACACACACACACACACACACACACACACACACATACACACATGTCTGAGGCCAAAGCTACCCAGTGAAGTGCTGGATTATAAATTTCAGTGTTGATCTATTTGATTTCCAGGACTATGCTCCGTATAGCACAATGCGCTAGTAGCCTGAAGGCATTGCTATATATCATAACTAAGATGCTCTGAAGTTATATCACTCACTCTCTGACCTTGAGTTTATTCTGAATGAGTTGTATGTGAGAGATTTTGAATCATTTTGTTCCTGGTGGCTCTGTACCCACCACTTGGTGTTATAAAAAACCAATTTCTGTCTTATCAGGTGAGGTCAGGCCATAAGTCAGGAGGTACATTGTCCAGGATGTGAGACTGAAGAAGAGCATCTTGGAAGCAGAGCATTTGTCCTCAGTCTAGGAAATGCTGGGAATGTTTCATGTGTCCCCAGACTGACTTCGGTAGCTTGCCTGTGAAGTTGAGTCATACTCTCAGGTTGACATTTTTAAAAGTTGTTGTTCTAAGAAAGTGATCATCCTGAGAGAATTTAGCACAGCTCTTTAATGAGTAACTCTTCTTGGAGATGATTGAGAATTCCCCAAAGGCCAGCTTTCTTATCTTTGCCAGCTCAGTCACATGATGATCACATGGATAACCTGTGGGGAGAACAACCTCCACCTGAGTACACGGGGCTCTGAGCCCATTCACTGGTTCAGCTCACAAAAGGCTTTGTATGGGGTGCTGAAGGCTATCCTAGAACAGAGTTCCTTCCTTTAAGATAGTGTTATGTGGATTTGTACATTCTCAGGAGATTTTACATATGTATTCTAAGTAAGGGATGGAAATTCTTACTGAAATTTGTAAATTTTCCCTAAGAACTTAATGTTTGGAAGATAATTTCATACTAAATTTTCTGAGACAGTCTCTAAATCACTATCATATTCATAGCATGATGTAAGGTTATGATAATGTTTAGTTCAGATAACCCTTTAAGGGTTTTCTTGTTTTGTTTTGTTTTGTTTTGTTTTTTTTAGTTTTTTGCAGTTTCAGGGGTCAAACTCAGACACTGGTGCTCCCCACAAGTGATACCACTTGAGGTAAATCCCTGACCCATGTTAGGGTTGTTAGTGCCAAACATTAGATTTACTTCTTCCCTTCTTTCTAGTCAAGTGGCTTGAGGAAAGCTGTTCAACCTCTCTCAACTCCAGCTTCTGTATAACAATAATGAGATGAATACCCAGGTCATATGGCTGTTGTGAAGATCAAAGGAGAATCAGACCTAGAATATTATATAATAGGCATTCAATATAAATTTGAAAATTTTCAAAAGGTAATTCCTCAAAAAGACTTGTTTCTATTGCTAATAAACAGTGAATGCTAAGCCATGTACCACAAGCTCAACTAAATAATAGCTGAAATTTTTAAGCTCAAATTTTTAACTTGTTAGCAGCTAGGAACCTTTTTAAGGATTTGACATGACTTATCTGAGCAGTAAACCAGATCTTACTGGCTTCTATTGTGTCTTCAACTTGTAGATTAAAGTCCAGTCTTCCAGGGGTTTGACTTCAAAGATATTTTAGATCATTTTCACCAACTTAAACTTTCTTGCTTAACAATTCATGATCTTAGAGGATCACATCCTCCAGAGCAACCCAATGCCCTGTCACTGTGTTTGCTTTAAGATCCTAATAGAGGCTGAGTCACCAGCCTGGACAGCTGAGGTTCCTGAGGTGCTACAGCAGCCCCCGCAAAGCCTGGGTTTGGATCCTCCCACCATTAACTCAGATATAGTGAACAGTCTTCCTCCTTGTCTGCCAAGAGCCCAGAAGGTCAGTGACCCTGAGATACTGCTGCTGTTGTGCCGGGAATCAGTAGTCCATTGGGATGTAGCTCCAGTGGAGAAGGTCAGTGCAGGAGGTCAAGGTTCAGCACCCAACAGATGCTAGAAAATAAGGGAGGAGGAGTGCTCCTTTCTCTGCAGTGCACCCCAAAAGTCAAAGTGTCCATGCTGAAGGTCATCATTGGCATAATTCTTTTAACACATATGTGATACTCTGGTACCTCATAGCCATGCACACAAGCAAATACATACGTGCTTTCTTCCCTTTCATATACCACAAGACATGTTCCTACCCCACAAATAATTTCAGTAAAGATACATTGAGATTTAGTTGCATAGACCTTGAACCTGATTGTAGATTTTCTATGTGATCTGTATAATAGTGTATGTAAGATGAACACTGCTCATAGGATCATGTTTAGGAAGGGTGGATGCTGGGGCTTTGAGTGTTTAATTGAACAATATCCAGTGGCTCATGGCATCATACTAAAGGGCAATTTGGATGATTGGCATAACAAGGTAGAAGGGTCTTCAGAAGGATCTCTTGCCGCACAGCTTAGGAGAATCATTGCACCACCTTCTTCTCTGGCACACAGTGAGCACTGTGTCTTGCCTTATTAGTTCCCAGTGCTGTGTGTTGCCTATCAGAATGCTGCTTCGGTGACAGGGACCATTTGAGTACCAGGAGAAGCTAGCTGAAAGACGCTGTTGAATTTAGTAAGGGAAGCTCTAAGACATAAATGAGAGCAACAAGGCAATAAAACACATAGAATCAGAGTATAATGGTAGCTGGCACGAGTGGAGGAAAAGCAAATGGAAATGTGCCATGCAGCCGGTGGGAAATTTCAGTTACACAAGATGATTATGTTCTGGAGACACTGAACAGCACTGTGTTTAATGTCATTGTGTTGTACATTAGATGGTGTGGAGTAGATGTGTTGTCTTATGAGGCAGAGAGAGGTTAGAGAGAAAGCTTTTCAGGCTTGAGATCATGAGACAATGTTTTTGGGGAAGGACATGAAGAAGGAAATGGCATTTTGGGGTCTGAGGAAAGAAAAAAGCACAACTGCAGATAAAGAATTTTAAGATTTTTTATGAATAGATGTGTGCCGTGGTTTCTCTGTAGCCTAACTAAAGTTTGATTTGCTTTTCTCCTCCTTTTCAGTTGCAGGTGGTGTTTGCCTACAGCACTGAGCAGTAGTTTAGGTTATACAGTTTACCTAGAAGCTGAGGGTGTATGATTGTTTGGGAAGGTACAACCCACTTTCACCACACAAGTCTGAAAAGACACTAATACAGAGTGAAAGAGAAGATGGCCTCTTACTGCAGGAGTGTGTGGCAGTGACTTCCAACCTCAACTTGTTCCTTGTTTCTGAGACCCTAGACTTCTTAGG
>PVIR01041327.1:0-12787 GCA_004026965.1 Petromus typicus
CAGTATAAGACACAACTTAATTCTCATTTTTTCCCATAGCCCCACCCACCCTACCACCCCCCCATATATATAAAATTTGTTTCCTTACTTTTTTGTTACAATCTCAACATTGTCCCCTTCCACCTTATTTTACATTGAGCATTTTCTATTTCACAATATATAACATACAATGCTAGGACTCATTTACATCTTCATTTTCATTTATCAAATTTACATTTGATTTTTACATTATAAAGTACATTATAAGAATGATGTGAATATCAAATTAAATGAAGTTAACTAATCTCACCAGAAAGATAGTTCACCCATTGGAGCAGTAGTAATAGGGAAAGAAAAAAAAAAGTAGTAGAGAGGAAGAGAGTGGGAAAAGGGTATGGAGAGAATAAAAGAAAGCCCTGCATGATGGTTTCACACTAGCAATCCAAAACTGGGACTCTAGGGTCCCTTGTTTAGTCCATCATTGCTTACATTTCTCCTACTATCTACCTTTATCTGAATAGTTTTAAAGATCTATAATCCACTAAGGACGTTGACCCGGGGGTCTGCGTCTAAGATTTATAGTGAAGTTAAAGGCCTGTGAGCATCAGCACCTATCTCTTCTTTGGAAAAGAGGAGCTGGAGCAACCTGTTCACATGAATGTGTTATTTTGGGAAAAATTTCACAAGGAAATGATTTAAACTGCGTGGATCAGAGTGGTCTGTCTTCAGTTTGCCTTTAATCCTACAAGCGTCATGAGACACATCCTGGACAGAAATTTAGGAGATAGACCTAACCCATCAACACCTCCACTTCGTACTGTGCATTACTTTAGTTTTCTATTTGAATGACTTCACTAGGAAATTATTTTGATCCAGGGAAATCTTGCTTATAAAGATAAGAGCTGCAAATAACTTTGTTGGTTTCAGGAATATGCACAAATGTGTGGGTAAATATCAAACACTTCCACCTAGTAAGAATAGATTGCTTCTCAAAATTCTTCAAATTTAGTTTCAAATGTCTCACCCAGTTCTGCTCCTCAAACTTTGACTATCATATGATAATCTTTATTCAGTCTTAAGCCTTGAAGAGAAAAATCTGATTTGGACACTGAAGCTTTATGGTAGGTTAGTTTGCCAATAGTCTTATTAACAGATTATATATATATATATATTTGTGGTATTTTTAGAAATCTAAGATTGCACATGGCAATTTTGTTAAGAGCAAATTAAACTTGGAATACATTTCATCATAACAGTTTATAATGAAGTGGTTCTCAGGTACTTCTATGTTTAATTTAATCAATTCTGTTTGTCCTGGCACTGTAGTCACTTCTGCACGTTTTCTGTCTGCCGTGCAGACAGCCAGGTCTGGGGCAATAAAGTGCAAGTGTAGGGGTCTTGATGCCACATGAACACGCTCCACAGAACAGTGCTAACAGTACATTTATATGAGTAATGGAGAAGCAGCAAATGGGCTATGAAAATCTTTGGATCCATTACATCCCCAGTGAAAAAGAATGAATTCATTTATCATCAATATCTAATCAAAATGGAAAATTTTCTATGCCAGAAGTGGAATAATAGCATAACCTATTGATTTCTACATAGATAAACATTTTAATGCATTTCAATGTATACAATGTTTAAACTTTGTTTATAGAAGCAAAATAAAAATGTCTTGTAAGTTTAACCTTTTATATAAAAGAAACCATGAAATTTTCAAGAAATTTGACCATACTATTTATATCTTACTGTAATGACTATGTTGAACTAGGATATCAACAGTTATTTTTTCAAAATTTGTCTTATATATTCTAAAGGAGAGCCTGATTAAATCATCGCTTTGTAGTAATAACCATCCCACAAATATCAGTATTAATAGAGGGTTGGGGGAGGTAGGCTGAGCAGGGGAAAGGGTAAAAATGAGAATCAAGATATGTCATGTATAGGCACAAATTTTTAATGTTGAATGTGATCATGATATTTTTGTAAAATGTGTTGATAAACTCAATGAAAAAGAAACATCATATATAGCGAACATGTATAATAGAAAATGTCACTATTATAACTAAAGAATTCACATTTTAAAAAAAAAGTTTGAGGAAGGAATAAAAAAAAGAGACAATCAAAGAATGTATGTAAATATGGAAAATTTTTACAGCAAAAACTTGTGCAGAGAGTAAGCAACTTGCCTAATATTACATACCAGCAGTCAAAATTCCAATTAAGGAGAAACCAGACCTTGTAATAAATGATATATGAATTTTTCTTGGTTATTTCCTCTCAAAAGACTGAGAAAACAATTGGTATTTGTGCTGCAAGAGAAGTCCAGTACACTTAGTGGCAATCTAATGAAAGCAAGAAATAACTGAGCTAATATCCATGTCACATTATCTGCACAGTCTTTCAAAGAGATCACAGAATGTCAGCACTGTGTGTCTATAAAAACAGGCAAAAATAAAATAATATTATTTATTTATTTATTTATTGACAGTGTCTCTCTTTGCAGTTGAGCCTAGCCCAGAGCTCAGCCTTGAACTCAGCAATCCTCCTGCCTCTGCCTCCCGGAGTGCTGGGATTACAAGTGTGAGCCACCACACCCCAGCACTGTGGTATGTGGTACTAATTGCTGCTGGGTGTGAGTCACCACACCCAGTATTGTTGTATATAGTTACTGAAGATTGAACTAGGGACTTTATGCTTGAAAGACAGGTGCCAGAACCGCTGAGGTAAATAGCAATTGTGCCATTTTGTCAGAAAGTGTGTTCACTATACTCTTGCTATTCATAATAAATAGAGTCTTTTTAAATTGTTTGATCATTTAGTTTAGGCTTTTACTACCCTTGAGTTAAAAGAATATCAGACAAAGGATGCGCTCAACTTGGTATATTCATTATGATTACTAGGAAAGCAAATTCAAATAAAAGCTCTACCATTAGCCACAGCAGAGGCTGGAAATAAATGTGACAGTTTTGTCTCACTGGATCTTCCTCACCCAGTCGGAAATGTGATCCTGTATAAACCACACTTTTCTAAAAGAAGTTTAGAATCAGTCAATCCAGGTTTCCCTTGAATTTGAGGAAAAACAAACAAACAAATAGGACAGGTTGACTTAGCACACCTGAGTGCAGAGAATTAATTGTTATTTTTAGGTCAATGATAATTAATTCAATAATTGAGTCTAACTCACAATTTATTGATCTTATAATATTAAAAATGAAACAAAGAAAGAACAGCAACAAAACACTGTAGCTCCCTAATAAATTTTGTTTTAGTCAGAATGAAAGTACTGAAAATCAATGTTGGGCATGGTGGCTCACACCTATAATCCCAGCACTTTGGAGGCAGAAGCAGGAGCATTGCATGGAGTTCAAGGTCATTTTGGGCCACATAATGAGTTCAGGGCCAGCCTGAACTACAAAGTAAAACCCTGTCTCAAAAAAAAAAAATATGGACATTTATGTACAAATTTGAGTTATTGTACAGTTTGAAAATTTGATATTTGTCACCATTTGACTCTCCTTTATTCATAGCTGTAATTGTATGAAGACAAGAAATTGCCTCTTTCAAAATGAGGTAGAGTCTTTATCTTTTGCTATAATTCACACTGATCATTGTCTCCAGTCTGTTTGGGAGAGAGAGCTGGCTCTTATTCATCTCTCTTCTTTGGATACATTTTCTTGTGTAATGTGAGGTAGAATATTTAAGTATCTGTTTTGCCTGAACTGCCATTGAAGGTACAAGTTAAGATTTATGCAATTATGGCACTCCATAATTAATTAAATAAATGGGAAAGAAGGGACTAACTAAATAAATAGGAAAGACTGCTCATTATTAAGAAGCTATGGTACCAATGCCTGATTTAAATTCTGACTCACTCCCTTCTTAGCCAGGACCTGTGGTGCAATGTTTGGTCTATGAGGAGGACAGTAAGTTCTGGAGAAATTGAGTAAAAATTTCCAGAATGTCTTGTGAGAGAGTGAGTTTAAGGCCTACTATGAGTAAAGGTCTGTGAGATGCAATTATGGATGGGTTCAGCAGTACTGCTGGATGTGCAGGGGTGTAGGGTTGGACGGAAGTACCTCCAGTCCAAGGGACCCTTGGGATATTTGGCTGTGCAGGTGCACTTATCTGCTCTACATTATTTTTTTCTGTGCCTGCTTATCACAAGGAGAGGATTTATCCACTAGATTATAAGAACCATGATAACATCACTTTCCTTTGGCCCATTGAATGACCAGCATGTCCAGGGGTAGCTAGTTTACTACAGTACAGTTGCAGGAGAATAGTTCCTATGTAAAGCATTCATTCTCTCACTTACCAGTATCACTGCTTAAAACTGAGCCACACAGTCTAGTGAAGGACAACAACATCATCTCAACTTAGCAGTATTTCAGAATCCAAACAGTGTCTGAGCAACGTAGTGCTACAGGCCATGCTTTTTCTCAAGGATGTTAGAACGCGTCACTCAAGCTTCTCTATCTCAGCATAGTAACCGGTAAAATGGAAAAAGCAAGTACTGTTTTCAGAAGGATTGCCATGAAAATACATCTTAAATTTTGGAAATATCTCAGGCATAAACCAAGCAAAGCATGGTAGCTGTGCTACATTTAATCTGCAATGAAAATACAGTATGTTTAGCATTTTAGCCCAACATTTCTGACCTACATCACTCAGTTATATCTTACAGTTCACATGTATCAATCTATCAGTTCCTTCCATAAAGTTCCAAAATGTGAGCTAAATCCTCTACAACAAGGATAAAACCTTCCTGTTTGATATAAATAATACAAAACTTTTTTCTCTCCTCACTCCTGGTTGGAAGCAAGCTCCTTACAAACTGGTACAGGAATCCCTGAATGTTTGGATATATTCTTTAAAATTTGAACATGCCTATATTAATCTTTTATAATAGTTAAATTTTAGATATATAATAAATAGTACCTTCTTAGTAGAGGAAACATACATACTTTGTGTATGTGTGTATTGTGTAACTGAAAATCCAATTCAGTTAGTTGCTCTCAATTTTCAGTTGCTAACTCTACGCAAAATTTCAGAGCCAAGCCATATTATTTCTTTTATCCTTCCCCAGCATTAACAGTTGTAACTTCTACACTCACAGTTCTACATATTAGTCCATGCCCATGCTTGGGAATAGACAACTTAAATATCTAGTTCATTTTCTAAATTGTTTTGAGAGATAGTGTTGTAGGAGCAGAAAACAGCCCTTGTGTTCTCAAGTACGACCTCTAATAAACAATCAGGGAGAGAATGTTTTTGTTTCTTCCAACAGCTCAGAGAGTCCAAAACATTTTCCAGTTTAATATCATGTTTTCATGGTCATGATATGGAATCATAAAGGCCATCATAGATTTAAACACTAGTTCGTCTCTGCTGTCAGCTTCCATAAATAGAAGAGGTTCACGAGAATAGACATGGTCTTGTCCTTAAAGAAATTAAAGTTCAATGACAGTAGTGATCTTAATATGTAATGAAGTTTTCAGCTTCAGGTTTCCTATTAATTTACTATCCTTCTTACCATGAAAGAAAGTCCTACTTACTATGAAAGAAAAATAATATAGGGCACTTTAAAAGTCTATACCGAGAGATCTTTTACAAAGCAACATTAGAGAGGCTTTAAGTGGTGGCTAATTTATTTAAATTTTTTTTTTTTAGATAAAATATCTGAGCTAGATCATGAGTTCACACCTGCTTGATGATTAAAAATACCAAAGGAATCTTTTTAAAATGCAAGTTGAAAAGAAAAGAAACATAAAAAGGAGAGCAAATTCTAGTCCAGGAAACAGGGAAGTGAATTTCCCTGAAGTATGAAAGCACTTGCATGTCTCGACTGTTGGAACCTTTACTATTGTTCACTCCTTTCTGTCTGAAGAGTGATCATTCCAGTCATCACACCACCAGCGGCAATAAGGCCAATCTGACATGACTGATATCATGTTTTATAAAAGGTCTGTCTTCTGCAACAAAACAACTAATTTCCATTTCATTCAGCTGTGAGGAATCTAATTTAGACATAAGTCAAAATAAGCACACTTTTCTGAAATTTTCATGAAAACATATGCCTACTTTGATATTTTCATCCCTCTGGTGAGTTTTCCAAAATAATGACATATGGTGGGATTATCACAAAAGTCACTGGAACAGAAGATTCTTTTGAAGAGTATTTCACATGCTCCCTGGTATTTCAAACAAGAGAACCCTTGAAAAAAGATCCAGAGTTTGATTGCATGGACAAGTATGTTCAGTAACACTCATCACTGAGATTCACCTGGTGATTTTCTGAATGTGGATAAGCTTGATTGCAGGGCAGTTATTACTGATGCCATAAAATGCATTTCTCACTGTACTCTACTAAAAATTCACTGTAAAAGTAAATTTTATATCATTAACATGTTGTTCCTTATAAGTAAAGAGAAAATATGAAAATAAATAGAATGTATCTCTCTCTCCTCTCTCTCTCTCACATACCCATGAACACACTCGCACTCATAGGCACACATACACAGACACTTACACGTACAATTTTCGCTTGACTCCTGTGTTTCTCCAAATCTCTTTATTCTCTCTCTTGTTTCTCATTATTTCTATTCTCCTTTTCTTTCTCTTCTTCCTCTAGATCCTTTTCATTTCTTTCTCCTTCTCTTCCTTCTACATGTAAAGAGAGATTGGCAAGGTACCTGATAGCATCTTAACTCTGATAAATTTTTTCTTTGGTATAACCCCCCCAAAATGTAAAAGTAAGTGATTTGCTTGTCATTTTTAGTGACCATTATTTGACTTTAAAATTGTGGTGTATCAATTTCAAACTACCATGCAGGAATGCAAGATTTAAAATATTATCTGATATGAAAGACATTAAATGCTAGATAATTTTATGGAAATATGTTCTAAGATATCACATGTTAAATATTTTTGTTGTTAATAGTTTATGAATAAATTCAAAAGCTGACTTCTTATTTGTTGGTAGTATTTGCCTTTTGCTTTGTAGCCTAGGGGAAGACTACAGTACTGAAGAAAATTGCTTAAAGCATAGGATTATATCTCAGTCCATATCCACAATGTTCAGTTGATTTACATATTGAGTTGTATCATAGTGGTTTCCTTTTCTTTTTTTTTTTTTTTTTTTTTTTTTTTTTTTTTTTTTTTTTTTTTTTTTTTTTTTTTTTTTTTTTTTTTTTTTTTTTTTTTTTTTTTTTTTTTTTTGAGACAAGGTTTTGTAGTTCAGGCTGGCCACAAGCTCAGTTTAGAACTCACATCAATCCTCCTACCTCTACCTCCCAAGTTCTGGGAATACAGGTATGAGCTACCATGCCGAGCACTGTAGTATGTGGTACTGACTGCTGGTGGATATAAGTCACCATGCACAACATTGTTGTATGTGGTTGGAACCTGGGCCCTTCCTCTTGCAAGGCAGTGCCAGAACCATTGAACTAAATCCCTGATCTTGATAGTGGTTTCTTAAACTTTAGGAAATGAAGGCATGAGAGGAACACAGTAACTACCAAAAGTAAATGTGAGTGAAGAATACATGTTTCACGGTTTAATTTTTAAGGCAAATGATGAGATAGGCATGAAGATGGGAATCATGGAAAGACATGATCAAACATTTGCTATAAAACAGTAAAATGAAAATGAAGTAGAAATTGTGGCAAAATGAAAAGAATCACTATGTGCCTTGTTTCTTAGGTAATGAAAAGGAAATATGTACAAGAGAAGTTCAGATGAAATCAGACCAGAAAATTCTCTTAGCTTTTATAGCAATGACTTTAAAACAAGTTTTGTGAAGAACCAATTTGTAAGACTCTTTGAACACTTAGGTGAGAATGAGCGTGTCTTTGTGTAGAATACTGATCACATGTGTGAAACTCTTAGCCATTTTTCAGAAGAGAAAACTGTGGATGCATAACTTGTTGATAATTGTCATCACAAATTCAGGTTACAAAGTACAATTTTCTAGTATATCCTGAGCCATTGAAAGACACAGACATTTTTTTGTAATGCACATTTAAGAAGCAAAACATTTGAAAAAAAAAATCTATGCACCACAACCTGTGATTATCCCTAGAAATAAATTAGCGGTTCAAAACATCCACAGTTTCTAACCTGGTGACATTTATAGTTGAGAGACTGGATTCTGGGCAATAGAAATGCGCATAAGAAGTTATGTAGCAGTGAAGTTTAAACACCACGAAACTGCAAGGAATTGTTAATGCTAGATGAGCCCAAGTACCCAATATGGTTCTTCCCCTGAGCTTACAAAGATGAATGGAGGGGTACTTGGCTATCAGCCATGTCCACAAAACAAGGTCAGCTCCTGGAACATAAACCAGGGCTAGTGATAAATGGCTATTTCTGGACATGAGGAGAGCTGGCAGGAAGTTGAAGGAGGTGAGGGGCAGGGGCCATGTAGCCCTGTTTGTTTTCTCTTCTTCCTTTATTAATGATCTGATAGAGCAGAATAAATTGAGCAGCAATCAAATTTTGCAGATGGTGTGACACAGGGATCAATCCATGAGCATCTGAAACAATATCGCCAGAAACTCAAAGTTCACTGGAAATGAGACAATTAGAACACAATGCTGTTAAAATAGACCTGAGTGTGTTAAAATTAAGTTGGAGAGAAAAATGCCAAAGGGTAGAAAAATGCCCAGAAGCAACTTAAATTCAAAAGGGAAGTGTTGGGCCCATTATTATAAGTTGGGGATTAAATGTTCACTTTTTTTTCTTTAAATAGAACACTTTCCTGGTTTATTTTATGGACTGAAATATCAGCATTAATTGAACAAGGAAATTAATATACTCTTGGGAAGAAAAATTATACCATCACTATCATGGTAGGTTTAAGAAACTAATAAAAAAATGCATATGTTGGTAAAAGTTGAGAATCATTGAGTACTTTTCTTTTTTAAAAAGTGTGTTCTTTATGATTTTTATTAGCCAAATAAAATTATGCTTAACAATGATCTCTGATTATCTTAATATGACCATTTTAGTCAGAGATGGTATTATTCTAGCCCAAAGTGAACATCTTTTATGTGCTTGTTTATTTGGGTGGTCAAATTGTAGTGAATATTTATTTTCAAAAGGAATGGGAGTGATATTTAATTAGCAGAATCTCCCTTTGAGCCCCTCAAAACAACTCCCAGGCTTTAGAAGGGCCCCTAACAATTGTGCAGAGTCCACAGCTTGGGTTTAAATCCACCTGGGGTCACTAATTAATTTACATTTGGTAAATAAAATGATTAAAATTTCAAATATCTCCTAAGGTTTTTGTCTTAGTTACTTTCTTGTTGCCAGGACAAAATACTCAACACCCACACCTTGAGGGAAGAGCAGTTCATTTTAGCTCACATTTGGTAGAGGTTTCAGTCCATAGTGAGGCAGCCTCAGGCCAGGGTGGCACAACTGTCCATCCTGAGACAGGCACCAGTCAGTGAAGCCTCAGGACTGAGCCTCCTTTTCTGTTTTGTTTCATTCAGGCTACAAACCCACACTGACTCAGCTCCATTATCCACAGGAAGAACTTTGCTAAACCCATCTGTGGATTCAGTTATCACACACTCTACATTGCTGTCTCCTAGATCCAGCTCCCTCTAAAAGCTCCAGCGACGAGCACCTATGGCTTTGAGCAGTTTTTATGCTTCTACTGGAAGGTTCAGAATATGTCACCCCAAAATAGAGACATATTATTATTTGAATACAAATGCAATGGAACAAAAGCAGGCACAGGATATCCTTTCTTATCTGCCTAAAGAGAGAACATTAACTCTTCCCACAAAGCACTTCTCTTCCTCTCTTTCCTTACGAGGAGAGGAGAAATGGCTGCATCACAGGAGAGGACACTCAGAAAGGTCTCCATAAACAACCTTTCCCAACATGTGATTGATATACTGTTACATAACAGTTCTAGCAATGAATGTTTTTAATTGGCTAACAGGTTATGGCTATTGTTATTGAAATTCTAGGAACTCTAGAATCGGGATCACATTGTGAATTTATTGTAAATATCTTGTTACTCCAAACTCTAGTTCTAGTCATCATAAGCTGTTACTATATATAGTAGATACCTGCTTGTATAAGAAGTACATATTAAATAAGATATGACAATGAAAGAACAATAAATATAATTTGATGGAAGAAGAGACACTGTTTACCATCATTATAACTACTGTGAATAAATAGGCATATACACAGACAAAGAAATCTGAATAAGGAAAAATTAACCATCAGTCCAATAAGAAAATTTTGAAAGAGGGACATTAACAAAATGTTTAGTAATATGATGTTTTCTTTTCTGTTTTGATGTCTCTCCACAATTTGCCTGTGTTATAGGTGGTCCGTGAATCAAAGCCTCACTAGCGATTCTGTTAACTGTAGCCTTAACCTCCAAACCCCACTCCTGTGGCCCTGTAAAAAAACTTTCATTCCTCTGACCTGCGCAGTATCCAGAATCTCGCTCCTTGTTTTTTTCTTTTCCTACAAACTCACTCCTCTTAGATTTCACTTCACTTTTGACTTCTGTAATTCTCATATAAAATCATATCCTATTAACTCATTCCTATCAAAACACCCCTAACTCAAATAATGTCATGTTTTATTAGTTTTGCTGAATTGAAGGCAAAATAGAAGAAACCTGAAGCTTGTATTGGGATTTAACTCCACAGATCTTGAATAATGACAGATTCTTTGTGTCTTCTGACACTTAAAGTACAACCAGCAAAATCCTTACATGTTTCAAAGGTTTCTTGTTTTGTTCTTCATGTTATGTGTGCCACTTCAGAAACTTTGTAAAATTAATCCTTCTAAATAGACAGCTGTCCCATCACTTTAAGAAAAATAAATTAACTGCATTTCTGATATAAATTGATGAGGTTTCTGTATTCTTTTAAATTATAGATTTGTGCTTCAAGTTTGGGAGACGAGGGAACACTTCAGTTAGCCCTGGAAGTTACATAAAAGAATATGCATGATTAAGACAAATATACCAATCAGTGTTTACTAGAGAAAAAAGATTTAATATAAGATGCATAAGCATATAATAATTTACAAGACTGGTTTACAATGGCCACTCACAAAATCAGTCATGCAAGAGTGCAATGAGTCTGCTCACCGATTACCCGGAGGATCCAGTTTGAAACCTGGAGGTCAATGTAGTGTCCTGTTCAAGGCTGTGTTAGGAGACTAGAGGGTTTGTAATGGAAGGCTACAGTGTCTGCCAGAGGGTGGGTGTGGGAGTCTGAGGACTCTGTGCTAGAATCAGGAGATGAAGTCCAAAGTTAAGGCGAAGACCAGAGCTCCTTGTTTTCCTTTTATACCATCCTAGGTGCAGTCCTCCCTCCAGTGGGCCTTTCACAGGCAGTGCTATGCTGAGCCAGTCTAGTTGGGCATTACTCAAGTTGAGAAAAATCAATCATCACAATAGATACAATGAAATAATTAGGAGATATGACCTTCTCAAGGAAAAAGTAACAAGTGTGAAAACAGTACAATATTTGTCAATGTATCATAAGATTGAAAGGGAAAAGAAAGAGAGCCACCTGTTGGTATACTTCTCTGAAGCCTGTGTGTGATCAAAGCATCATGGGGCTAATTAGTTAACAAGAGTTCTAGTTGCAGTGTTTTATGCAGTATTCCCAAACATTTATGGTGGCACCACACAAGACCTAGAAAGGAGGAAGACACTCAAGGCCAAGGGACAATCACAACATATTCATACATAATTGTCATTTCTCTGTCCTTATGGAAGATTTAAACTTGGAGAGAAAAGGAAAAAGGTCATAGATAAAGACTCCTGCAGAAATGAACAATCTATTTCAGTTATTAAGACTTTTGGAGTGTGTGTGTGTGTGTGTGTGTGTGTGTGTGTGTGTGTGTGTGTGTGTGTGATATCAAAGATCAAACTCAGGTCCCTGTGTTTGCCAGGCAGGAGTAGAGCCACTAAGCCACATGTTGGCCCTTTTTGGAAAACAGTGGGATGGTTCATTATTCTCAAGAACCTTTCAGTGGAAAAAGGATTTTTTTCCTTGAGAGACCAAAGGGGAAGGAATGAGTGAGTAGCCTCCTCATGGGATGAGGGGTGAACTAGTTTCAGTTGACGTCACTAGTATTATGAAATGTCCTTTTACTGATAAAGCAGAGTCCAGAGTTCCTAATAGAAAACTGTCCCATAAATCATCTCATAATTCAATTTTCTTTCATTTTTTCTCCTGATTCATAACAGAGAAAAATAAATTTATTTATCTTCTTACAGCTTCAAAGAAAGAAAGCAACATTTAATGTCTAGTATACAGAAGAAACTTTATTCATAATCTCATTTAATTCCCTCTCTAGTACTGTGAGATATGCGCTTATTGTACCTCAATAAGAAAATGGAGAAAAGAGAAAGTGAATGATTTATACACACTGAAGAATTGAGAGGTGCACTTCCATTCCAGAGTGCATGTTATTTTCACTAAATAGAACTCCTGCTCTTCCTCCCTGTGGCTGGGATGAATATTACTTTCTGAAGAGCAGAGACTACAGATCTGCGGTGCTGGTTTCAGATCTGATAGTACTGCCATCTTAACTAAGGAGACTTACTCTTTTTTTTTTTTTTTTTTTTTTTTTTTTTTTAAGGTTTTTTGAGACAGGGTCTCACTTTTGTGGTTCAGGCTGGCCCTGAGCTCAGCCTCAAACTCACATCATAGCAATCCTCCTGCCTCTGCCTCCCGAGTGCTGGGATTACAGGCGTGAGCCACCACGCCCGGCACTGTGGTATGTGGTACTGATTGCTGCTGGGCGTGAGTCT
>PVIR01041328.1:0-12802 GCA_004026965.1 Petromus typicus
TTTGACAGATTTAAAATATGAAGAGGAAGAAGGGAGAGCAAGGTAATGGGAAAAAGTAAGAATCAGGATACATCCCATACCAATAAAAATTATCAGTGATGCATGTGATCATAGGGGATTCTTAAAATGTATCAATAAACTTAATAAAAAACATATTAGTTAAAATTATGAACTTATTATGTAAAAATAGTTTTTTTGGATTATAATACAAATTTAGTTTTATAATGTTTAAATTGTCATTTAACATTATAATTAATATAAACATATAGAAGTTTGAATTTATAAATAACTTGTTTATATCTATTATGAGGCCTATTCTGGTTAATTGTAAATATAACTCCAGTAGAAATAAAACAGATGTAAACCACATATTAAGTTTAAAATAAGTCAAGTTGTAAATTAAAGTAAAGTTCAATGTTATATTTTTACTTATCTGAATTTATGTTTAGCAACCAAAAATCAATAATGTTAATTTTGAACTCATAGGATTCCTAGATTAAGACATGATATGTTGAGTAACATCTGAAGATCTTAATTAATAGTGTATATGAAAAAAGTTATTATTATCTCAGTCCATACCTTCTGAGAAAAAGTTAACTTTCACAATTTCTAAACCTGATAGGTATAATTATTTATCAGTAAAATTCACTACTAAATAGTATATTTTTCAGAAAGTTGTGATATTTTGACAGTTCTTTGACATTGAGAAAACATAAACATATTAATCAAGCATGAATTAAAATCTGTTATAAAAGATTTGTCATGAAAATTTTGAAATAATATGAATAAAATTGTTTGTATTTTATACTTCTTAAAATACTAAGAGAAAGATAATGAACTGCATAATGAAGACTATGTTGCTTCAAACTCATTTTGTGAATTCTGCTGATGTGAATCTATTTATAAATAAAGTAATTCTGTTTTCCACTTTAAGAACTATTGTATAATAAAGTCTTTCATGAGAAAATGCCTGAAATATAAATGGTATAGGATTTAATACAAAATAATTCTTAATTTTTATATTGAGTTTTTTTGGAAATATTATTTTATTTTACTTTAGCGATTATTATTTACTTCAGTACATGTTCACAGTGCGTAACAATGAGATTTATCGTCATCAATGCTACATGTGTGTACTACATTTTAACTCTTGTGTCATTATTTTCCTCTTCTCTCTTTTCCTCCTCGAACACTTCATACCCTTCCCTTTTGCAAAAGATTGTTCCTCATTTTCTGTTGCTTTATATTTGTCTTTAATTTTGTTATATTTTTGATTTATCATATAAAGGAAACCAACATTTGCATGGAATTGTATTAATTTAGTATATCTTCTTCTGGAAGTATTTAATAATGAATATATACAACATTTGTGTCTGTTTATTTCACTTCAGATGACATAATCTATTTAATCTATGCTGAAACAATATTACATACGCCTTCTATAACAGAACAACCCAGAGAGAATATTCATCGTAACAATGGCCTATTAAAATAATTTGTCCATACTATTTTGTGAGAATTTCAAGAAATAAAACATAAGACAACCATGAACACATGAATTCACTGCATTGTAGATTATTTTTACTCGAGAGATTTTATTTTATGTACTGGAATGATATTAAATCCATCTTATTATTTGAGAGTTTAAAATATTTATTCTTCTCATCATCATTCTCACAAACTATATACATAGCCATTGCAGGCATAATAGAAAGGCATGCATAAATACCTTCAAAGCAAGGAATCTTCACGTATACAGACTTGATATCATCAGATGCGTAAGAAGATTACTAAGTTCCAGTTGACAAGTAAATGCTAGTTTTTAAAGAGAATTGCTTATTTTTACACATGTCAGTATTAGCATATCTATAAAATATTTTTCCCATTAACTTTTGATAGGAATTATTCAGGTTTTAGTTAAAAGTGAAAGCTAGATAAATCCAATTATTTTGGGGAAAATGGATCACTGGTTTCTAAGTCTGAAAACAAGTTAATATTATATTTGGAGTATTCCTATAATAAGTATTTCCCATTTAGTAATTTCTATCAATTAAAATGAAGTTTTTGTCACATTTTCATTATTTTTATTAGAATTCCTTCAAAATCTGTTTATGTTAAAATATATGGAAATTATTTTAGTATTCTCTGCAAAATTTATTGATAATAGTAACTAGAGGTGAGAAGATATCTATTCCAAGCTAGAGAAACCTTTTGAAGAAAAATAAACAGGTGTGTTGATAGTAATACGCAAACCACTGGACTGAACACTACTATTCTAATATGTAAATTATCTGCAGAGAAAATCAAGCACTCTCTATATAATCATTTTTAATCTTTTGATTGTCTTCTTCCAATATGAATGTTAAAATGTTTGCAGAGTATTTTGAAATACATTTAAAAAAAACTTTTTGCATCATAGTGTAAAAAAAAACTACAAGCAGGGGCCGGGGATATAGCTCAGTGGTTCCGGCGCCTGTCTTGCAAGTGCAAGGACCCGGGTTCATTCCCCGGTAACCATATAACAATACTGGGTGTGGAGACTCACCCCAGCGGCAACCAGTACCACATACCAGTGCCGGGCGTGGTGGCTCAGGCCTGTAATCCCAGCACTTGGGAGGCAGAGCCAGGAGGATTGCTGTGATGTGAGTTTGAGGCTCAGCTCAGGGCCAGCCTGAACCACAAAAGCGAGACCCTGTCTCAAAAAACCTTATATAAAAAAAAAAAAAAAAAAAAAAAAACTACAAGCAGTATAAAAGTTCAGAACAATGTTAATAACCTTTAAATAATTAAAATGACAACTTGATTTTCATACATTTTATGGAAGCATACATTATTATTGCATTACTTATGTGACTTGTGATAAATTATAGAAGAGATTTATACTAACTTTCTTGTGCTTTCTGAAATATTCTCAAACAAGCTCTACTGTCTCTACAATGCAACACCTATTTCCTTTGTCCTCACATTGAGCTTTACAGTTCTAGGACATTAAATGCCATCTTTATAATTGTACCAGTTACATGCTATGCCTGGTGTCCACATACGAGTAAGCTTCTATTCCAAACAAATGAAATACATTGTTAAAAACTGTTTCCTCACTGGCTACTGAATTACTGGTACTGAATCAATGTGCTCATGCAAAACTTGCAATTTGATTGAATCATAGATTTTAAGAAATGAAAAACTGCTTTCTTTGAGTCAGAAGAGACAATAATATACATGTAACACATACATATTTTTTTCTGAGTTAGTTGTTTACTCCATAATGTAAGCATTCAGTTAAGTTCCTTATGAATACACTAAATGTTTATGGAACTATATATAGCACTTACAGAATAATTGATGTATAATACAGTACAATCTCAAAAATACAATAATTGCATCCATATTGCTGTTCTTATTATTTATATACAAAAGTCAATTGAGAAACTTATTCATGTCTGCGTTTACTGAGTGGTATTTCATAGTATTTAGGAACCTAAATTCCACTTTCTAGAAATTTAACTCTCATAAAGAAGCATGTAAACTAATTAATTTAATATCCTCTGTAGTGAAGATACAGAGATATTGCTAGATGTTGAAAAGAAAGGACTGATATGTATCAGTAGAGTAGATAAAATTAAGGAAGTGAAGAAAAGCATGAACTGTGGACTGACATAGAACTGAATTCATGACATGGCATTGCAAGTTTTAACAGTAATGTATTTCTTCATTTTATTTCAAGATCCTAATAAACTTTCATAATAAGGAAATTTTAAAAACTTACTGTTGATAAGTACTGTAAGAAATTAATGTGGAAGTAAACGTTATGTTCTTACTACATATATCATTAATTTAAAGACAAATAAATATTAAATATGCTAATTATTACAATTATTACTATTTTATACTTGGACACTACTTTAAAAGCTGACCTATTGCATTCTAAATATTTGGTATTCATATAGTTTCTCTCCTAAGTGCAATGCTTTACATTCTTACTCAATTTTAATTCAATTTTTAGACCACATATGTAAGTTATCACACCCAATGTGACTATAGTATAAACATTTCAAACTAATAATAAAATAGCATGATAATAATATAACTAATAATTATCAAAATAAAAAAATATGTTTTTACTCTTTGACAAAAATTACACCACAATTACAGAATCCAGTTTGGAAACTACTGTCTCCTCTGAAATAGTTTTAGTGGTCAAATTTTTCATATACCTACATTTTATAAAAGTATTCCTAGTATTATAGTTTAAGACAACTAGAAATTTAATTATTGTTTCTGAATTTTAAACATACCAGTGATGAGAAACTAAGTAAATAATTACTAATCATAATATTCTTATGAGATAAGAAAATTTTTATTCAGTTAATTAAGTATGGTTGTTCCTAAAACACTGAACATAAACACAAAGCAAGTGTTGAACGTTTTTATAGGTTCCACTTTGCACTTCATTTTTATCAGTAATCTCAATTCTATTTATATTTTCAATTATACTTGAGGAAACATTACATTGTTGGGCTAAAAGTATACAAATGTCAGCAACTTTGGATAGAGAAAAAGTTCCTGCAGATACAAACATATAACCAAATATAAAAATGCTTCAAAGTCAATCACTACAAACTGGAGACTACAAAGCTAATGAACAGGACAGTGGAGGTGCTCTCCTCAAGAATCAGAAAGTGCCTTTTTATATGACAGGAAAGTTGACAAAGTTGAAGAATAAAAGTAAGAAATCCTATTATCATGCAATAAAACTTCTATCTAGTGTAAAGAGAGGAGTTAATTCATTAATTTGTGATTCATTTACATTCTTATAATTAATAATTCATCATTCATCCACTCATATACTAATTTATCAAATATTTAGCATCCAGAATCTTTACATAGCTTAGGATAAACCCTGGGAAAACAACCAAAAAAAATTCTACCCTTTAGAAGATGAAGTTTGGTTTGTTGTGGGTTATGATCTGAAAGTAAAAAAGGCACATAAATAAAATTCATAATATGATATAGAGTGATAATATGATAAATAAGTTAAGAGTGGCCAAGTGTGTATCAGCCAAAGAAAGGCTCCAGACAAACCTGAAATTAAATGTGGAAAAGAGAGAGAAAGCACACAGTCTCAGTGTGTGGGGAACACACCAAAAGGTGGATGGATATGCAAAGTTAAGAAGAGTACTCAAAGAAACAATTTCTTTTTAGGCTTTTTTGAGACAGGGTCTCGCTTTGTGGTTCAGGCTGGCCCTGAGCACAGTCTCAAACTCATCACAGCAATCCTCCTGCCTCTGCCTCCCAAGTGCTGGGATTACAGGCGTGAGCCACCACGCTCGGAACTGTGGTGTGTGGTACTGGTTGCTGCTGGGCGTGAGTCTCCACTCCCAGTATAGGTCTGTGGTTTCTGGGGATCGAACCTGGGTCCTTACGTTTGCAAGACAGGCACTGCAACCATTGAGCTGAATCCCCAGCCCAAAGAAACAATTTCTTAATCAACATAAACATAAAGAAAAATGTCTTTGAGAAATATTTTATTTCAAAAATCAAATGAGTTAATTGTTAATAGGCAACTCTGATGGACTGAAACATGCATGTAAATATAAGCTTTTGTTTTTAAAAGATCAAGAATAAAAAAATACAGTCAATAGAGACAAATAATGAGATGGACTTTAGGCTGTTCTGCAAAGCTAAATATCATAAGACAAGGTCTCATTATCTGTATTATGTGAAGGAGAAGGTCATGTCCTCTGTGACAAATCTGTCAGGCTGTCTTTCACATGAGAAGACAGAGAAGGGCAGTCATTAACAAGCCCAGAAACAGAAAGTCCGACACTTCTGTGATCTCTTTCTGAAAAAGTGATAGAAACCATAGGGAACTAATCAGCAACAATAGTGGAATTAAAAAAAAAAGATTAGCATAGAATATAAACAATGAGTAAAACTTATAGAAACTAAATAAGTTGTGCTGACTTCACTAGTAGAAAGCTAGAGATTTTTAAAACGTTAAAAGATAACCATTGCAATCCAGGCTGAGAAGAAATACATTTTATTTTGACAACATTTTAAACCACAAAGAGCTGAGTAAGAGTAAAGTTTACATGAAGGGGTGAAGGAAATATGTGTGTTAATAGTAATGACAGTCATGAATCCAATGGTTTTATAGTAGCTTAACAATCTTTTACTTAGGATCAAATATGCATATCTGAACTTTGCAAAATATCCTCTGATATTACTTCTTATCATAATTATATTTTTACCAGAGCTGACTTCTAAGAAAACCAAAGAGTTTTTAAAGAATGAAAAAAAAATATATACTTCCATTTCAAAGCAATATGTAACTTAACTTGTAAAGCCATTGTTTCATATTTAGAAAATGGTCTTGAAACACAGAAAAAAAAAAGAGTTAAAACAAGATGAAGAAGATAGCGAGAGAGAGAAACAGTCAACGCAATTCTAGAATTCCTACGACTGAATGAGGCTGTGGATCAGCTTGTTTAGTGAGCAACAAACAATTGCTGTCAGCATGTCCAAAAGGATTTCTGATGGTGGGAATGACGGAAAAGCAATTTCAGCTTGTTCTATTCGCAGTAGGATGAAACTTTCCATATTGTGACTAAAAAATTTTTACTACTCTTAAGAAACACGGAACTTCAGTTTCTCATTTCTGTGGATTCAGTTCATGAAGAGCAGCTAAGATCCTTGCAGTGAAATAACAGGTAACTAAAATTTGGCTCTGAAATGATCAATACTTTGGCTAGAGGCAAAAGCTTTCTACAGTATAAAATGGTGGAGCTGAAGAATTTTATATGGATATTTAATTGGAAAAACATGTTGAAGAGAACTGACACCATTATATATATATATATATATATATATATATATATATATATATATATATATATATCAGCAATCAATTGGCTATAAAAATGACCACCACCAAATTACTTATATGATACTTTCAAATATAGTTTTATTCGAAAATAAAGTATTAGTTAAATAAATTCAGCAGTAGATATGTTACAATAATAGTGAGAAATTCACAGTGTAATAGTGATCATGGTCATACTATTATGGCTTTTACATTTTTAAAAAATGAGAAAAACAAATAAAAAGGGGATAGCAGTTATAATATGGTAAACTAAGGGAGAGGAAAAACCATAAGAAAATATCTGCATCTGCATGGCTCAGGCATTTATAGGAACTGTGTTGAAAAAGATTAATTCTCTTGTGAGATCGGTATTCTTTAGCTTATTTGCACTTCATCAGTCTACACTACAATTCTGGCCACTTTTTAATGTGAAAAATCAACTTCCAGGTTAAAGCATCTAATTTATTATAATCGTCTCTCTAGCCCCTGCTCCCTCTTGGCAGTGATCGTGGAAAACGGTTCTTAACCAGAGGATGACCCTGCAAGGCTGTATCTTGTTTGTTCCAGGCAGATTTCATGGCTGAAATGTAAACCTGTCTAAATAATTAATAATGATGCAGCTGACTTTTTGCTGGTGTTTTCTTTTGTTCATTGGTTGTGGTGAAACACTAGGTATCTAGAAAAATATAGTACATAGAACTACCCTCCTGTTACACAGCCACCTTAAGGTGTTATTTCATTCATTGAAGAATATATTTACCTTAACATTATTTTGAATTTAAAATATCACATTATTATTTTTATTATGATATTTCTTTTTATTATTAATTACCTACCCAAAATTGAATAGTATTCAAACTATGCAATAGTTGACAAAAAATGTAAATCTCGGTCCATAATTTATCACATTTATATCAATTTAATGAGTAAATATGTGGTCATCTCTAAACATTGAACTATTCTATTTAGTCACAAGTTTCTCAGTGGGCAAGAAATGTGGTTCTAGAATAAGATATTAAAACTACTAAAGATAATTAAACACATTCTTTAAACTTATCAATGTCTTTTTTTGGAATCGTGGAAAATTATATGAAAATATTTGGAGAAATATTCCATGTTTCAACAGATGCACAAGTAAACAAATGTACAATATATCAAGTTATTTCTCAAGTTGTAAGGACCATGTACATCTTTTTATCAATATACATAATAACATATATGTACATAAGATACATATCTTAGTAATGTATGTATTATAAATCATTTAAATTGTACTTTATAAGTTTCCTTAGTCTTTCATGTATTGTATCTACTTTTTTTTCTGTGATAATTTGTGGAGAATGCTAAAATAAATGAACTTTTTGAAAGTTCTAAAATAATTTTAACAGTACATGCACAGAGTATTTCCTATGTTTAATCTGTCCTTGAAGATGTATTTAAATAGTCACTTTCCTGATTTCTCAATATTCAGCCAACACAACCTTCCACATCAAAAGTTTATTAGAAAGTGATAGAAAATTTGATATTTAAGAAAATTACTTTCACACTACTAAATTTTGTATTTAGAAATATTAGTATATATCAGTAAACATATATAACTTTTTGGCATAAACTATGTTCTAGATTATTGGTTTGATTGTGATACTTGTATTTTTATGTATTTGATTATTATGTTACTTAACAAAATGTACATTAAACATCAGAAACAGTAGCATAAGTTGTGCAAAGTCTAATTTTATAAAAATCTTAATTTATAAAAACTCTTACTATCTTTCTGTCCAAGATACCCAAGCTCTGCATGAGCTACACTACTTAGAACCTTAAATCATTTGAAATTCCTTTCAAGGTCAACATTTTTGGAAAAATCTATTTTAGATCAAAGATAATTTTTGCTACCTTCATCCACAACAGAGAACTCTTTTTAATCTGTGACCAAAGGCCTGTTTATCTCTGTACTTCTCATCTTTAGTTTTCCTGAGACATAATACTGGATGCCTCCACCTTAAAGGACTTGTTTACTTGACTCCTTCTTTGAGCCTTAGTCAGTGGCTCTCAGATCTGAAGCCAAACGTCATTGCAGGAGGATGTGATAGAGCACATGTGACCTCTACATGGTGACTGAAGAGCAGAGAGCAAGGGAAGAACAGCAGAGAAGAAAGGCTTGGGACCTGAGATAGGAGCCAAAGTCACACCCCATGGTGTATCACAGTAGAATGTGAGCTTCGTAATTCCCTGGGGCCTCTTAAGCCAATAAAGTCAGTAATCCAGCTCAGTTCTCACAATTTGTTTTTCTAACCTTCACATACTGAAGCATTCAAGGTCACCCTGTCATAGATTCAGTGATCTAATTTCTTTTTTGCTCACTATACTAATAAACACATTTTCTTTTTTCTAGGATTATGTTCTTACAGACATATAAATATAACTTAGTCAATCCTTTACAATTATTTTTAATTAAAAATATTATTTTGTAAGTACAACATCAAAAGTCATCTTACTGGATGACCAACTCTATCCCAACTGACATATGCCTTCAGTCCATGTCAATCTGGAATAATTTCTGTCATCTGACACACAATATTTCCATCTATACTTCTTTTTATCCTTGCTGGATACTCCTGTAGTTAGGTCTCAAGTCCTACCTGTCTAGGATATGATGCAGGACTGAGAAAAATATTCTTAGACAAAGAAAAAGTGGGGTGCTAGGATAACCAATAACAGTACAACAAACAAAGGCATTCTCCAGTCCCAGGCACAGACACATTTTTTTTTGTCTTTATTGGTGCATTACATATACACATCATGATTGTACTCCATAATGGGGATTTGTACCACTATAAGACACAACTTAATTCTCATTTTTTCCCATAGCCCTACCGACCCTACCACCCCCCTATATACATAAAATTTGTTTCCTTTCTTTTTGGTTATAGTATCATTATTTTTCCCCCTTCACCCTATTTTACTTTGAGTATTTTCTATTTCACAATATATAACGTACAATTCTAGGACTCATTTACATCTTTATTTTCTCATACCAGATATTCTTTAGCAATCAGCTAGGATAAAGGTGAACTACTTGCACCTGAGAGTTAGCTCAGTGGTTCCAGCACCTGTCTTGCAAGTGCAAGGACCTGGGTTCAATTCCCCAGTAACCACATACCATACTGAGTGTGGAGACTCACGCCCAGCAGCAACCAGTACCACATACCACAGTGCCGGGCTTGGTGGCTCACGCCTGTAATCCCAGCACTCGGGAGGCAGAGGTAGGAGGATTGCTGTGATGTGAGTTTGAGGCTGAGCTCAGGGCCAGCCTGAACTACAAAGCTAGACCCTGTCTCAAAAAAACAGAAAAACAACAACAACAACAAAAGGTGATGAGCTACTTGCAGTTTCTATAGAATTTAATGTAAACAAGTTTCATAAAGGACCAGAAAAAGTACTCTAATTGGGAATAGAATAGGCAAAATATATGATTGGAATTAGAACACTGTCCATCAAGTCAGAAGGTTGTAGTTGTGGGAGCAGAATTTGGAAATGAGCCACTCTAACCTCGGCACATAAACTTTGGCCAGACTCACTTCTTGAAGGAATCAATTGTGTGTTCAATGGTTTACAGTTTGCTTTTGGAATAATCAATATTATAGTCCTCTGAATAGCCTAAAAACTTTTTTGACATTATTTTCTGTGTGTTTATTTTTAGCCAGTTTTTCTATCAGTTTATTGGGCTCTGCTCCTTCAGGTCCTTGGAAATGATAGCTGAAGTGAATACTTACATTTCAGAAGTTCCATAATACATTTTGCCTCATTTTGAAGCACTTACTTGTCATTAGTATTACTCATTAATAGATATGCCATATCGGTATCGCTTGTGAAGGCCAGTTTTAAATGGAATCATATATGAAATACTTTCAAAATTATACTCTTATCCTTCCTAGAAGTCTTCATTCTGTACTCATCTAGTATACTTATTCCATCTTCAATGCACAGTACTTTTTTTGTTTGTTTGTTTTTTTTTTTTTTTTTTTTTTTTTTTAGATAGTGTCTCACTTTGGTATATCAGGCTGGCCCTGGGCTGAGCCTTGAACTCACAGCAATCTTCCTGCCTCTGCCTCACATGTGCTGGGATCAGTGTCCATATCCTTTATATTCTAGTCTATGAAAAAGTTTTATTGATTTTAATTGTAAGTATCCAAATCTTAGTCACTGACTTTTTACCACAGATGTCATCACCTTGGTTCATTCAGGTCACTATCTCTGAGAAAGAGAGAATGCAGTGATTTCAAAACACCCACCTGTCTCCTTATCTCAGCCTACCTTTTCTATTTCAGTCACATAGTAAACAGAGAGATATTTCTCACCTCCAGCACTTGAAGCATACTTACCATCTTTAAAATTAGTATCACATGGGAGAAAATTATTTTGATGTGAAATACAATGTACTATATGAATTGAAACCTGTACAACTTACCAACATATTGGTAAATATGCTTCCTTCTTTTAATTTCTTCCATTCCTTGTGATTTTAAACAGGCTACATATTGTTTAAGTCCACAGTATTTACATAAATTGTGAAATACTTGTTTCCTTCATGGTGGGTTTTTTTTCCCACTATCTTTGTTCTGCTAAAATATTTCTGTTTTAGAAAAAAATTATCTTGCTCTTCTCATATTAAAAAATATTTCCTTTTAATAATTTCTTATTGACTATTCTTGTGTCTGTGTATCTGTTTTCTAATTTATTTATTGTTCTTATGAGGAAGCAGGTTTTATATCTGCTGTATTCAGTGCAAAAACTCAGAAAAAAATGACACATTACAATGCCAGATTCCTTAAATAATGAGAATGAGCGGAGGAAGGACAGTGATGCCCACCAGCTCCATATTCCACATCCCCATCACACCAAATACAATGCAGATGGTTTACACTGACTGATTGGAGACTGTTAGAATGTAGACAAGGTAGTTTCCCTGATGTCCTCAATGGTACAAGATATAACTAAAATGCACAAGAAATACAAAATAGCAAAGGTAATGATGTACAGTCCACACTTTGTTTTCCATACTTACTCTGGAAACTACTTGAGTGAAACACCATGCATTTAAGTGGATGACCCTGAGTGATTTCCTGGCACTTCTGCATAACACTTATAATGACAAGGAAGCTGCTATAATGAAGGCGCACACTTCTCTGCCATTAAGGGCAAGCATACCAATGAAGAGTGATTTATTGTATGACATTAATGACGTAATAATTGCCTCTTTCTCAAAACAACATACAGAGAAGTGAAATAAACGCTGGCCTGATGATCACACCTGTGGAGTTTTAAAAAAACATACTTATGTGATGAGCAGAGGTCCAGACAGACTTATTAAAGATGCTACATGAAGATGGAAAATATTTTATGTTCCAAGAAAACATGCTGTTCCAGAAAACTGAGAACAGCTATAAGTCTATTTTGCAATACAATGAAGTAAATTTCTAGGAAAAATAGTATATGTATCGTCAAATTCAACATTTCAGAAACAATTGTTTGTTTGGATTAAAAATCTTCCCAGACCCGAGGATCAATGGAGTAGACTAGAAGATCCAGAAACTACTCCAGATACACTGAGCAACCTCATCTTTGACAAAGGAGCCAAAAATCCTCAGTGGAGGAAAGATAGCCTCTTTAACAAATGGTGCTGGGTTTTAACTTGCCAAAGGCTAAAACTAGATCTAACTCTTTCACCGTGTACCAATCTAAAATCAAAGTGGATAAGAGACCTAAATATTAAAACAGACACTCTAAACCTACTGCAAAACAGGTTAGGTAAAACTCTTGAAGACATTGGCTTAGGGAAAGACTTCATGAACAAAACTTCTATAGCACAGGAAATGGCTGAGGAAATCAACAAATGGGACCTCATTCTTTTAAAAAGCTTCTGCACAGCAAAGGAAA